>JAOTOM010003013.1:75000-130036 GCA_034440615.1 Ashinkailepas kermadecensis | reverse complement strand
CTGTGTAACAAGGCTACCGTGGCGGCCTAGTGTCAGAGCTGACACCAGCTGACTGCTGCAACATATTTAAACAGCCCTGTTTAAATATGTTGTAGCAAGTCACATGGTCAGACTGACACTAGCTGACTGCTGCAACATATTTAAACAGCTCTGTTTAAATATGTTGTAGCAGTCACATGGTCACAGCTGACAGTCCCACGTTACTGCTGACTGTCCCATTGTTACCACCGACTGTCCCACGTTACCGCTGACTGCCCCACTGTTACCGCTGACTGTCCCACTGTTACCGCTGACTGTCCCACGTTACCGCTGACTGTCCCACTGTTACCGCTGACTGTCCCACTGTTACCGCTGACTGTCCCGCGTTACCACTGACTGTCCCACTGTTACCGCTGACTATCCCGCGGTCACAGCTGACTGTCCCGCGTTACCACTGACTGTCCCACGTTACCGCTGACTGTCCCACGTTACCGCTGACTGTCCCACTGTTACCGCTGACTGTCCCACTGTTACCGCTGACTGTCCCACTGTTACCGCTGACTGTCCCACGTTACCGCTGACTGTCCCACTGTTACCGCTGACTGTCCCACTGTTACCGCTGACTGTCCCACGGTCCCATGCAGCAGCCGACGGCGGTGCCACATTGCGGGAAGGCGACTGGTATTGGTCACGACGCCGCGGCTCTGTTCCAGGGAACGAGGTGGTGTTCCAGTGTCGAGATGAGGGTCCGCGGCGTCTGCCGGTGCTCTGGACACGGGGTGACCGGCCGCTTCCCCCGCGGTCGCTGCAGCGGCTGGGTCGTCTCACCATCCCAGACGTGCAGGTACGCGCCACACTCTAATCCGTCCTGCAGGCCTGCGCTACATATCTGAAATTTTCGTCACCACTGGTGGATAGTTGCATATATCTTCGTTGGTACGTTTCCAATCATTGCCACAGGCCCGGAATTATCCTATCAAGGTGCACAGACACCCCTGATAGCATAGTTTCTGGTCGCCGGTGGAGACTGCCGGACAGACCTTGTCTGGCAGCCAGACTGCCAGACTTCGTCTTCGGATGTCGGACCGCGACACCTAACAATGTGGCGTATGTGGCAGACTGCCAGACTGCCAGACTCCGTCCTCGGATGTCGGACGGCGACACCTATCAATGTGGAAGATGTGGCAGACGGCGTGGCAGCCAGCGACCCGTCCTACCCTCACCTCCAGAGACAGACACTGACCGGCTGTGTCCCCAGGTGGCGGACGGCGGCACCTACCAGTGTGTGGCAGAGGGCACTGCAGCCAGCGACCCGTCCAACCCCCACCTCCAGAGGCAGACACTGACCGACTGTGTCCCCAGGTGGCGGACGGCGACACCTACCAGTGTGTGGCAGAGGGTGTGGCAGCCAGCGACCCGTCTAACCCCCGCCTCCAGAGACAGACACTGACCGACTGTGTCCCCAGGTGGCGGACGGCGGCACCTACCAGTGTGTGGCAGAGGGTGTGGCAGCCAGCGACCCGTCCTACCCTCACCTCCAGAGACAGACACTGACCGGCTGTGTCCCCAGGTGGCGGACGGTGGCACCTACCAGTGTGTGGCAGAGGGTGTGGCAGCCAGCGACCCGTCTAACCCCCGCCTCCAGAGACAGACACTGACCGACTGTGTCCCCAGGTGGCGGACTGCGGCACCTACCAGTGTGTGGCAGAGGGCGTGGCAGCCAGCGACCCGTCCTACCCTCACCTCCAGAGACAGACACTGACCGACTGTGTCCCCAGGTGGCGGACGGCGACACCTACCAGTGTGTGGCAGAGGGTGTGGCAGCCAGCGACCCGTCCTACCCTCACCTCCAGAGACAGACACTGACCGGCTGTGTCCCCAGGTGGCGGACGGCGGCACCTACCAGTGTGTGGCAGAGGGTGTGACAGCCAGCGACCCGTCCTACCCTCACCTCCAGAGACAGACACTGACCGGCTGTGTCCCCAGGTGGCGGACGGCGGCACCTACCAGTGTGTGGCAGAGGGTGTGGCAGCCAGCGACCCGTCCTACCCTCACCTCCAGAGACAGACACTGACCGGCTGTGTCCCCAGGTGGCGGACGGTGGCACCTACCAGTGCGTGGCAGAGGGCGTGGCAGCCAGCGACCCGTCCTACCCTCACCTCCAGAGACAGACACTGACCGGCTGTGTCCCCAGGTGGCGGACGGCGGCACCTACCAGTGTGTGGCAGAGGGTGTGGCAGCCAGCGACCCGTCCTACCCTCACCTCCAGAGACAGACACTGACCGGCTGTGTCCCCAGGTGGCGGACGGTGGCACCTACCAGTGTGTGGCAGAGGGTGTGGCAGCCAGCGACCCGTCCTACCCTCACCTCCAGAGACAGACACTGACCGGCTGTGTCCCCAGGTGGCGGACGGCGGCACCTACCAGTGTGTGGCAGAGGGTGTGGCAGCCAGCGACCCGTCCTACCCTCACCTCCAGAGACAGACACTGACCGGCTGTGTCCCCAGGTGGCGGACGGTGGCACCTACCAGTGTGTGGCAGAGGGTGTGGCAGCCAGCGACCCGTCCTACCCTCACCTCCAGAGACAGACACTGACCGGCTGTGTCCCCAGGTGGCGGACGGTGGCACCTACCAGTGCGTGGCAGAGGGCGTGGCAGCCAGCGACCCGTCCTACCCTCACCTCCAGAGACAGACACTGACCGGCTGTGTCCCCAGGTGGCGGACGGCGGCACCTACCAGTGTGTGGCAGAGGGTGTGGCAGCCAGCGACCCGTCCTACCCTCACCTCCAGAGACAGACACTGACCGGCTGTGTCCCCAGGTGGCGGACGGTGGCACCTACCAGTGCGTGGCAGAGGATGTGGCAGCCGGCGAGCCGTCCTACCCTCACCTCCAGAGACAGACACTGACCGGCTGTGTCCCCAGGTGGCGGACGGTGGCACCTACCAGTGCGTGGCAGAGGATGTGGCAGCCAGCGACCCGTCCTACCCTCACCTCCAGAGACAGACACTGACCGGCTGTGTCCCCAGGTGGCGGACGGCGGCACCTACCAGTGTGTGGCAGAGGGTGTGGCAGCCAGCGACCCGTCCTACCCTCACCTCCAGAGACAGACACTGACCGGCTGTGTCCCCAGGTGGCGGACGGTGGCACCTACCAGTGCGTGGCAGAGGATGTGGCAGCCGGCGAGCCAGGCGCCACCACCGCGGTTCTGCTGCAGGTGGAGCCCTGTAAGTATCGACGTCATCGTAATGACGTCATAACACAGTTGGCTGGACATGACATCAACTGCTCAGTTTGTGCACATGACGTGTATGAACCAGCATGTATCTGGACTCAGTAGGTAGCACTTACCGCGAATTGTGTCAGTGCTGAACTGTGAATTGGCCTCTCTTCATGGTGTTGGAGAGCATTTCACCAGCTCGCTATGGTGTCATAGCTGCATTGGTTGTAATGGAGGCAAGTTTGTTTTTCAATCGTTTGGTGCAGTGGCTACTGATCGGCAATTCTGTTCGGAATTGTTAGCGGCCGATTGCTCCGGCTACTCGCAGCCCTGTGTGCCGACATCAGTAGCATTATGGCTCGCAGCCCTGTGTGCCTACATCAGCAGCA
Source organism: Ashinkailepas kermadecensis (assembly GCA_034440615.1). NCBI lineage: Eukaryota > Metazoa > Arthropoda > Thecostraca > Neolepadidae > Ashinkailepas > Ashinkailepas kermadecensis. The sequence goes on along the minus strand of JAOTOM010003013.1, from coordinate 126,451 downwards.
TTATGGCTCGCAGCCCTGTGTGCCTACATCAGCAGCATTATGGCTCGCAGCCCTGTGTGCCTACATCAGCAGCATTATGGCTGGCCAGTTAGCGACCGATTGCTCCGGCTACTCGCAGCCCTGTGTGCCTACATCAGTAGCATTATGGGTGGTCAGTTAGGAGTAAGTTTTCTCGCCTCACAAAGCCTGAAACGGGTAAGTTCCGATGTCGGTGGTGGTTGTGGGGGAGGGGTGGGTGGTCAGGCCAGTTCAGCCTCGAGTGGACTCGTGTGCCGAAAAACAAGGCGGACTGCTCTGCGAAACTTTGCAGATAGAGACCACGATTGTTGCCACAGATGGAGAGGGGGGAGGGGCGGTGTGCAGAGAGGGCGTTGTCACCTTGGCGGGGGTCTTGCCCGAGAGGCCCGGAAGGAGGTGAGGGGAGGGGAGATTTGGCTGCTGCGGCGCGGTTGTTTTCATTGAAAACAGGCGGGTGACGCGGCGCGTTTCCTGTCATGATCTCACTGTTAGCACGGTTGTCTGGGAACACGTCCTAAATAAAGGACGGCTGATCACGCCAGCATGCAGTCATATACGCTCTCTCCGCTCTCCTTCATCTGCGGCCTGGTGGACCGCTTCCTGCAGTAGTGGCATGCGGCACCTTTTGTCGTCTTTGTTTGCTATGTGATGGAGCGAGCGTGCGAACGCCTGACAGCCAAGTTTTTTTGTATCGACCCCATCATCTTCGTTTATTTGGACATAGAGCTAGAGACATCGGATTATAGAGACCGAGGCGATTCGCTTGGCAGCATCCGGGTCTGAACACAAACTTAGGGCCTGCTCGTGCTCGAAAAAAACCAGAGCCCAACCGTAGTTGACTCGCATGCCTGCACCTCCAGCGGATTAAGGCATCGGTAGAAGTGTGTGTTGACACCCCAGCCAGCCGGAGTCCCCCCCCCCCATCCCCAACATGCCCGAGCGCACGCTTCCTCTGCCCCGGCGAGCCTCCGGTCGACGCGTGAGACGAAGCGACGGCTAGCCGCTCTGCTCCTCCTCTGAATGACTGAGCAGACTGCGGGAATGCGTCGCAAGTGGTCACGTGGCGGATCACCAGCAGTGCGAGGATGACGTCCAAATTGACGACTGTGAAAGTGCTGCGCATCGCATCGTGGCGGACCATTGTTCGTAGTCTCGTGCCAATTGGCCTCCGTAGTGTTCACAGGCAACAAGCCAGGCCGACTAAAGGTCAGCTCCAAGGTCGACTGTGTTGGTGGACTAAACACAATCTGACGTCACGCTAACCATCACTTGCTTGCGCCCATCTACACCGGTTGGCCATTCATTGCCCTGACATTACAGAATTTAAATAGAATACATCACTAGTATAAGCTTGCGTCAACCTTTCGGGTGCACAATATTCATTTTCTGAGTTAACGTCGACGACTATTGGCAGCATTAAATTTAACTGCAACAACAGAGCTGTTATTGCAATTGAATTACTAGCTCTAGTAATTTCACCCTAAGCAAGTTCTCCTCAGCCTCGACTTCGATTAACGGGTTGCAAATGTTGCAAAATTATGCCATTCCCCACATTTTATAAGCGCTCATTTCGTCCACTATTTGACGTCGTTGCAAGTCTTAGTGTCTTCGTGTGGCAAGTGTGCTGGCAGATAATTAACATCGCAGTTTGCTCACCCCCGTCATAATTTTGCTTGTCTCTGGGTATCAGACTAGTCATCGTGCTCTTAGTAATTCAATATGTTTCTTTAATTATCCGGCCTGACGTGCCATGCAGTGTTGGTGTTACCAATGCTGCTTTTTATTTACCCAACACTGCAATGCATGTGCAGTATTAGTAAAGTACTGTAGTTATTTTATCGGCCTTTATTAGTGCGTTTTCCTCTGAATATTTCGTGTTCTTTCGGAGGATGTGCTGCATTGACAAGGCTGTTCTAGACAGCATCGGAGGTGTAGGGAAGTTGTAAGAGCAGTGTCGAGACTCATTCCATGTAGCGCCATGCATGCGCTTGCCCCGTATGGAAGGAGCCACGAGCCTGACCTCGCACCTCGACAACCCTGCCGAGTCTGGCCGCTGGCGGACAGCTGGTCGCGCTTGCGCTCAGTCTCCCCACTCGCCAACGACGAAGTGCCGTAGCCGAGGTGTCAATGTTCAGTTTGATCGTCTGTCGCCGGCTCAACGGGCGGAAATCTTTTACAAGCTGCGATGGATGGGCTCGGCTCGTCAGAGCGTACGAAGGCGTTCGAGTCGCTCAGCTGGGTGGCCGAGGTTCGGCGTGACGAGCCACAGTCCGACTCTCAGAGTCGCGACAAAGTGCCGTCGGTGCCGCTGGCCAGCGGTCTGCTGTCCGTCCGACACAACGGTGGCAACTTCCTGCTGGTGTATAACAACACCAAAAAGACAGGTAATCCAGCACCACATGTGCACCAAACGCCAGGTGGCAGGGCATCTACACTGTACAACCAGGGAAATGCTCAGAGGACAAGACAATTGGCGAGAGGAGGGGAGGGGAGGCAGTGGGGATTAATTTTAGCTCCATGGAACTACTTTCATGTAATTTTATTTATTTTATTTGTTCTAAAATATAAGACAACACAATTGTATATCTAACCGTCAACTTTTTGGTTTAGATAGCAAGTGTCTGCCCTATCCTTCCTGGAACCGCATATTTGTACAATCAGTGGCGCAGCCAAGGGGAGCGTCGGGGGCCAGCTCGCCCCCCTCCCCCCTCCCTTACACCCATAAATACATTGGATCGAACGATATATTTTTACGTTTTCACCACGGTAAGGCCTAAATTTTCGGCGCGCTTGGTGCGCCGGAAGCTTTCTCTATCTCATCACATTTTTTGGGTTGCCCCCCTTAGGAAAACCTGGTTGCGCCACTGTGTACAATCACAACATAAAGCCAGGTTACCGGACTAAGCATCACGAAAGTCGAGTGTGCACAACTACACATCAAAATGACTTCAAGCCTGATCACTTTAGAATCGAGATTTAGTGAGTACGCACAACGATTTTATGCATAAAGAAAGCTTGCACAACCCGGGCGTGGTACATAGCCCCATATATTCTTTGTTACTGTTTTTTTTCCAATCCAAGATACTCGATAGCTTTCCACAATCCGTTTGTTCCGCTTACAATGTGAAGTTCCCTATTTAGTGTAGCTTCCGTTGGCTACCATTATCTGCTAGTGCAGGATGTTTCGGTTATATCTCGGATGGTAACTGATAATGGTGTTACTGCAGGATGTTTCGCCTATTTCTCGGATGGTAGCTGATAATGATGTTACTGCAGGATGTTTCGGCTATATCTCGAATGGTAGCTGATAATGATGTTACTGCAGGATGTTTCGGCTTCACTTCGGATGGTAGCTGATAATAATGTTACTGCAGGATGTTTCGGCTTCATCTCGGATGGTAACTGATAATGATGTCACTGCAGGATGTTTCACCTATATCTCGGATGGTAGCTGATAATGATGTCATTGCAGGATGTTTCGGCTACATCTCGGATGGTAGTTGATAGTGATGTTACTGCAGGATGTTTCGGCTTCATCTCGGATGGTAGCTGATAATGATGTTACTGCAGGATGTTTCGACTACATCTTGGATGGTAGCTGATAATGATATTAGCGCAGGATGTTTCGGCTATATCGCGGATGTTGCATGGTCTCAGCTTGAATTATTGTCGGAGCCTGTAAATAACCAAATGTTCTGCCCCGCCCTTGCTTGCCTACGGACTATTAACACGGTAAGTTCGCCGACCGTCTTTTGCAGCCACTGCTTTCGATCTGTGAAGCTGTTTATTTTTATCTGGAGAGTACCGTCGCTGACAGAGTGGGTGCAGTGCCGCCCACGCCACGGCGGCCGGCCCCCTGTCAGAGGCGGGACTGGCTGGGCGGGGGGCAGGGCGCGCCCTGCTGGGTGGGAGGCGGTGTGCGTCGCTGGCTGGGGGCCCTGGTGGAAGCAGGGCCGGCGAGTGCGGCAACATGAGGTCGCTCGGCTTGCTGGTTGTGCTCGCTCTGAGCGCGAGTGGGAGCGCCCAGCGCGGTGAGTAGAGAACCTGTGCAGATGCTTCAGTTAGCTGGTTCTTGTAGTGTTCTGGCGTAGCTGGCCTGGATAGCTGCCCAGGCAGCTGTGTTGGCGACACACCTGAGAACGTCCGCTACCCTTCCTGTGTTTTCCACCATTTGCTACAGGTAATCCGCCCGCTGTGGCGCCATCTTCAGAGCCTGTGCCGTCCCAACACTCTCTAGTGACTGCGACCCCGTTGCTAAAGACTGCCAGCAGACATCAAGATGCCACTAGGCGCTAGGGATGCCACTGGACGCTAGGGATGCCACTGGGCGCTAGGGATGCCACTGGGCGCTAGGGATGCCACTAGGCGCTAGGGATGCCACTGGGCGCCAGGGATGCCACTGGGCGCTAGGGATGCCACTGGGCGCCAGGGATGCCACTGGGCGCTAGGGATGCCACTGGGCGCTAGGGATGCCACTGGGCGCCAGGGATGCCACTGGGCGCTAGGGATGCCACTGGGCGCTAGGGATGCCACTGGACGCTAGGGATGCCACTAGGCGCTAGGGATGCCACTAGGCGCTAGGGATGCCACTGGGCGCTAGGGATGCCACTGGGCGCTAGGGATGCCACTGGACGCTAGGGATGCCACTAGGCGCTAGGGATGCCACTAGGCGCTAGGGATGCCACTGGGCGCTAGGATGCCACTGGGCGCCAGGGATGCCACTGGGCGCTAGGATGCCACTAGGCGATGCCACTGGGCGCTAGGGATGCCACTGGGCGCTAGGGATGCCACTGGGCGCTAGGGATGCCACTAGGCCCACTAGGCCAGGATGCCACTGGGCGCCAGGGATGCCACTGGGCGCTAGGGATGCCACTGGGCGCTAGGGATGCCACTGGGCGCCAGGGATGCCACTGGGCGCTAGGGATGCCACTGGGCGCTAGCTTCAACTGGGCGATTGTAATCTGGCCGCTGTGATACTTAAGCCGTAACGAGTCGGGTGCAGATCATGTGTGGACCGACGCGGGCGTCGTCCAGTCTTAAATTCATGATGAACCTAACTGTCGGTTCATTGTTGTTCGCTCTTTTCAAACAATCCGTTCTGTTTTTTTTGTTTAGTTTTATTGGTGACGTCCATTGAGGTGCATCGTTGGCGTTGCATGATGCGCGGTGTAGAGAAGACTTTGGGAATCTGGGGACGGGTTAAATGACACGGAATATCCTATCTACACTCTAGCATCGGTTCCCATTGAAATTTACTGTTTTATTTTGCATGGTGGTATGGTTAGCAAAGAGCACTAAGTTTCACGGAACACTTTATGATAAACGGCTGAGATCAAAGGTGAGCATTATGGTTGGGTATATGCCTGGCTTACTTTTCCACTTTTCAAGTTAACCAAATAGTACCATTATCTTGTAGGTTAACGAGATGATCGTACGGTATAGCCATAAGTGTCTGCAGTATGTCTTGTTTTGCAGCTGGCAGATGCAGGGCGTCTGTATCTGCAAGACCACTATTCATAATCGGAGTAGTTCAGCCGACGACTGTGCAAGTGCCCCGCGTTTTCAGACGATGCTGAGTTAGGTCAAAGGGTCCGAGTTAGGCGTCGTCTCAGACGTGCGGCCAAAACACTCGCTCCACGCGGACTGTCATGCGACAGTGGCTGTCGGTCGGGTTCTGAAGAGAAAAAAACACAGACAATAAACATGCTGTCCACAAAGTAACTCAAGGCAAACACGTCCGCTAACATGTGTGTCAAATGAACCAGATCTACGTATCTGGAAAATCAAATGTTTGTCGCACTTCTAGAAGCTAATGGGTACGGAGTAGTACTAGCAGTACTTTGTGTGTGTAGCCGAGTGGTCAAATGACCTGACCCGCCTTCGGAAGGAAGCTAGGTCGGGGTCGGCGAGTTAGGATCATTATCATCTACGCTGATGCTGATACTGGTATCAACTACGCACGGGGCGATCGGGATGGATCATTACCATCCGCACTGATACTGATACCGGTATCAACCACCCACGGGGTGATCGGAATACACCCGCGGGCCGTTGAGCGCGCATCTTATGCCAAAGCTCCGGCGGCAAGCCCGTGACGTGTCCGTGACGAGTGTGGCTCGAGTGGGCGGCAGACGGTGATCGACTGTCACGTGTCTGGGGCACCGCGCAGTAATCCCTGGCCGTGTGTGAACTGATGGCGTGCGGACCCGTCAGATCCACCGGACCCGTCAGACCCGTCAGATCCACCGGACCCGTCAGACCCGTCAGATCCACCGGACCGGGAGCGGTGGGCGTTCACGCCTCTGCCCGAACTGGTAGCGATGGTGCGAGCAGGAGACAAATGGCAGGCAATCGTCTGCCAACCCTTCCATGTTATGTTCATACGGTCGTTCGCGCGTCCCGTCGACGATCTTACAATGCATGGCACACCATTATTTTCTGTTAGATTTTCGCATTTAATTGTGTCCGAACTTGGTAAGAATTTTCGACCAAAGTCTCTCAATTTCCCATCTACCCGACTTAACAGAAGGGGGCGGTGTTCTTCATGAAGTTGGATTTGTGTCCATAATTCGAGTGCGATTTGACTGACCTTTGTTCCGCGGATTCATTGGCTTCTCTGAATTACGGTGCACTGGAGTTTATCCGCTGAGGCCCAGACTGCGCCGACTTGAAGTGGCCCACACGATGGCGCGGTGGGCTGTGTTCACCGGCACCAACCCGTGTCGATGTGTTCTGACCTGTGTTGACCTGCAGTCACCTGTGTTGACCTGCAGTGACCTGCATTTGCCTGCAGTGACCGGTGCTGACTTGTGTTGACCTGCAGTGACCTGTGTTGATCTGCGGTGACCTGTGTTGGCCTACAGTGACTTGCATTGGCTTGTAGTGACCTGTGTTTACCTGCAGTAACCTGTGTTAACCAGCGCTGACCTATGTTGACCTGTGTTGACCTATGTTGACCTGTGTTGACTGTCGCTGACCTGCAGTGACCTGTGTTGGCCTGTAGTGACCTGTGTTGATCTGCAGCAACATATATTGACCTGTAATGACCTGTGTTGACCGGCGCTGACCTATGTTGACCTGTGTTGACCTGTGTTGACCTGTGTTGACCTGTGTTGACTGTCGCTGACCTACAGTGACCTGTGTTGGCCTGTAGTGACCTGTGTTGATCTGCAGTTGACATATATTGACCTGTAATGACCTGTGTTGACCGGCGCTGACCTATGTTCACCTGTGTTGACCTGTGTTGACTGTCGCTGACCTGCAGTGACCTGTGTTGGCCTGTAGTGACCTGTGTTGATCTGCAGTGACATATATTGACCTGTAATGACCTGTGTTGACCGGCGCTGACCCTGTGCCGGCAGATGACCGGCGCGTGCTGCCAACTGCCACAGTGTGTGCCCGTGAGCAGGCCACCTGTGCGGATGGCTCGTGCATCCCCAAGCAGCGCGTGTGTGACGGCGAGACCGACTGCCCGGACGGCTCCGACGAGAGTCGCTGCAGTGAGTACAGCCACAGACATTGATACCGGCACAGCAGTACACATTGATGCCACCATCTACAGTACAGTCGTAGACATTGATACCGTCACAGCAGTACACATTGATGCCACCATCTACAGTACAGCCGCAGACATTGATACCGTCACAGCAGTACACATTGATGCCACCATCTACAGTACAGTCGTAGACATTGATACCGTCACAGCAGTACACATTGATGCCACCATCTACAGTACAGTCGTAGACATTGATACAGTCACAGCAGTACACGTTAATGCCACCATCTACAGTACAGTCGTAGACATTGATACCGTCACAGCAGTACACATTGATGCCACCATCTACAGTACAGTCGTAGACATTGATACCGTCACGACAGTACAGTTGTACACGTTAATGCCACCATCTACAGTACAGTCGCAGACGTTGACACCTCTGCAGACAGTACAGCCGACACATCAGCCACGGGAACAGCTAGTGCATGTGCAGACGACAAGCACTGCTGCGATCGGCATGCCCTGAAACACCAACATTGGGACAGGCAGTGCACTCGGAGATGTCCGTGTCGAAACTGCCGATACACCCGCGACCATTCACCCAGGGACAGTTCGAATTTCGCGACATATTTGTCCCTCAATAGAAGTGCACCCCCAAATGCCACTCGGCATAGAGTAAGCACACCGTCAAGCATGTGATACGGTGGAACCTGTGCACTCTCAGACATCGGTACCTTGGCATTGATGCCAAAGTTGACGATAGGCACTAATGCCAAACTAGAAGCGAAGACTGATGAGGGATAGGATAAAGGATGAGTGCGACTGAAGTCGCCTGTATAGCGTGCCCCTTCAACTCTGAGTATTGCACTAGTTGTCCTGAGTATTGTGCTGGTTGTCCAAGGTGGCAGTCTGCCCAGTTAGTCCTCACCACCAGTTCCAGCTACGCCTTTGTACCGCGGCATCCAGCTGCGGTCTGCCAATTTCAGACTCAGTATCGCTTCTAGTAACATATGAAGCTACGTCTCCAGGTGTTGGAAGTGCTGAAGCTCCAATATTTCCCACGCTAATTGCATCATAATCCGCGGTTTTGCTTCATCCCGGCGGAGTGTTGTAAGTACCGCACACTACTCGACTCGCCTGATCCACTCGCCCCGCCTGATCCCCTGCCCAGTCTGACCAGCCTGATCCCTAGCCAGTCTTACCAGCCAGACGAGCCGGATCCGTCTGGCTAGCCTGATCCCCTCACCATCGCGGCGCCGTTGGTAAATATGACACGGTATGTGGTATATGGTAAATATGACATATGACACGCTGCAGTGATGAGTCCGGCGATACCCACCGCTCCAGCGAATGTAAACCTGTTTATATTCGTCATGCACTCTTCTGGTGTACTTATCCGTTCCATGCACTTATCCGTCATGCACTTATATTCGTCACACTCAATGTCAGTCACTCTTCCGGTGCTCAGCTCAGCGTTAAGTTTCGAGCGGGCAAATCCAGCTTGATATAGTCGGTGAAGTTCGCTGTTTTTCGATGATATGCCATTGAATACGTAAAGCGAAAAGTATGGCTTCAGGTATCTTCACATGATAGCTTGTCCGCAGCCACGCAGGTGCATGTATCGTACTCATGGCCTGCATGTATCCTGCTGGCTCGCGGAACCATTCCGGAGGGGAAGTTCTGCGTCCACTTCCATTTCGCCGTAGAGATAGATGGCGCAAGCGTCGTCGGCGTCGCCGCCCGCCATAGCGCTGGCGTTTGGGCGTTATCATCGAGATTTGCAGATCAAGAAGTGAAGTAAAATGTCATAGGAACACTTCTGAATCACCAGTGCGCTATCAGCACCGTAGGTAAAAGATGCATTCCGAATATTTCTGGTGACTGGCTTGACGAAACAGTCCTGTTCTGTTTTGCGTGGAACCTGACTCGATCGAATGCCAGTTCGAAAATACCAGATCGAAATGCCAGTTTAACAACATAATATAAAGCGAGACTTCAAAGCACTGCCAATGTGGCGACACGACCGCCCCGCTGCCGCGTTCCCGGAATTTCTCGGGCCAGTTGCCAGCTGACCCTCCCAGCCGGGAGTCAAGTACTGGCAGCCCATGCAGCGACTCGACCCCTATCTAGCCAGACCGGTGGAGGAAAATGCAGCAAGCGAGCCATCACTGGCGGTCTCTACAGCACAGCTCGTTGTCGAAGCACTTCGTTGGGCATCGGAACCGAACCACCATGCTGCCGAGGAGGGAAAAACGCCGGCTGCGAGTGCCGCTGTGTGTCGCTGTTACCGGGGCGGCACGGCTGTTACCGCTGTTACCGCTGTTACCGCTGTTACCGGGCGGCACGGCTGTTACCGCTGTTACCGCTGTTACCGGGCGGCACGGCTGTTACCGCTGTGTGTCGCTGTTACCGGGGCGGCACGACTGTTACCGCTGTTACCGCTGTTACCGGGCGGCACGGCTGTTACCACTGTTACCGCTGTTACTGAGCTGCACGGCAGTTACCGGGCGGCACGGCTGTTACCGCTGTTACCGCTGTTACTGGGCGACACGGCTGTTACCGCTGTTACCGCTGTTACCGGGCGGCACGGCTGTTACCGCTGTTACCGCTGTTACCGGGCGGCACGGCTGTTACCGCTGTTACCGGGCGGCACGGCTGTTACCGCTGTTACCGCTGTTACCGGGCGGCACGGCTGTTACCGCTGTTACCGCTGTTACCGGGCGGCACGGCTGTTACCACTGTTACCGCTGTTACTGGGCTGCACGGCAGTTACCGGGCGGCACGGCTGTTACCGCTGTTACCGCTGTTACTGGGCGACACGGCTGTTACCGCTGTTACCGGGCGGCACGGCTGTTACCGCTGTTACCGCTGTTACTGGGCTACACGGCAGTTACCACTGTTACCGCTGTACCGGGCGAGACGGCTGTTACCGCTGTTACCGCTGTTACTGGGCAGCATGGCAATTACCGCTGTTACCGAATGACACGGGTTACCGGGCAGCACGGGTTACCGGGCGGCATGGATGTTACCGCTGTTGCCGCAGTTACCGGGGCGGCACGGCTGTTACCGCTGTTACTGGGCAGCATGGCAGTTACCGCTGTTACCGCTGTTACCGCTGTTACCGGGCGGCACGGCTGTTACCACTGTTACCATTGTTACTGCTGTTACCGCTGCTACCACGGCGGCACGCTGCCCGTCCGCCGTGCAGGCTCCTCTCAGCCGTGCACTGGCGCCTGGCCGCCGTGTGTGCTGTCTGGCGCACACACAGCGCCAGCCAGCCGACCGTCTCGGCCGGCCAGCATAGCTACAGGCAGCCGTGACCGGCAACGGCCGTATTGTTGCACTATACGGCCTGCCGAGCACGGCCTGCATCGGATCCGCCGCGGCCGGCCCGGATACGTGGCGACGACACGTACCGCCGCCGGCAGAAATGGAGCAGACGTGTTTTGGTACGACCAAACATACACGACCGGGCGGCCGCCACCATCTGCCCGCTCGGCTGCGAGCCGTTGTGCTCGGGTTCGGACACCAAACAGGACGCCGCTGCGGTGGCCGCCGGCCGGGGCCGGGCCCGGCCGGACGTCTGCACCATCGTGTCGTGACGTCTCATGAGTAGAACCGCAGTGGCACGAGGCGGGGGCGGACCGCTCTCACACCCACAGCAGGTCAACGGTTTCTGGCGGTTCGTGTCGGCCCGCCGGTCTGTGTTTATTTGCTCGGACGGCGAGATGCCTGAATTGAGGCCACCTCAGGGAGCGGGTCGGCACTGGACGTCGGGGACAGGACGACGGAAGCTGAGATCTGTCGCCGCCGCCATCGTCACCGCGTCCCCGTCTGGCTGCTTACCGTCACCCCTGTCCGCCACACCACAGCGGCACTACAGCCGTCGGTGCCACACCACAGCGGCACTACAGCTGCCGGTGCCACACCACAGCGGCACTACAGCTGCCGGTGCCACATCACAATGGCACTACAGCAGCCGGTGCCACACCACAGCGGCACTACAGCTGCCAGTGCCACACAACAGCGGCACTACAGCCGTCGGTGCCACATCACAGCGGCACTATTGCCGCCGGTGCCACACCACAGCGACACTACAGCCGCCGGTGCCACACCACAGCGGCACTACAGCCGCCGGTGCCACACCACAGCGGCACTACAACCGCCGGTGCCACACCACAGCGGCACTACAGCTGCCGGTGCCACATCACAATGGCACTACAGCAGCCGGTGCCACACCACAGCGGCACTACAGCTGCCGGTGCCACACAACAGCGGCACTACAGCCGTCGGTGCCACATCACAGCGGCACTATTGCCGTCGGTGCCACACCACAGCGACACTACAGCCGCCGGTGCCACACCACAGCGGCACTACAGCCGCCGGTGCCACACCACAGCGGCACTACAACCGCCGGTGCCACACCACAGCGGCACTACAGCCGCCGGTGCCACATCACAGCGGCACTATTGCCGCCGGTGCCACACCACAGCGACACTACAGCCGCCGGTGCCACACCACAGCGGCACTACAGCCGCCGGTGCCACACCACAGCGGCACTACAACCGCCGGTGCCACACCACAGCGGCACTACAGCCGCCGGTGCCACACCACAGCGGCACTACAGCCGCCTGTGCCACACCACAGCGGCACTACAGCCGCCGGTGCCACACCACAGCGGCACTACAGTCGCCAGTGCCACATCACAGCGGCACTGCAGCCGCCGGTGCCACATCACAGCGGCACTACAGCCGCCGGTGCCACACCACAGCGGCACTACAGCCGCCGGTGCCACACCACAGCAGCACTACAGCCGCCGGTGCCACACCACAGCGGCACTACAGCCGGCGGTGCTACACCACAGGCCAGTGCCGCACTATGCGGCCAGTGCGGCACTGGCCGCTTGTGTACGTTGGCTGCCGGCCGGAGCAGCGAAGGCCTCTGATGATCCACGTGCATTGCTGCGATGGCGGCAGGATTGGGCTGGGGTTGTGATGCCGCGATGTCCGACCAAGAGACTGCGGAGTGGTTCAGAGACTGCTGAGTGACCGTGAGCCCGCCGAGACTTGGTTGGGATACCAGCAAGAGACGGTACTTCCCCGTGCTACCAGTAAAGAAATGTGCATTATGACCGGGAGGCCGTGAGTGGACAAGCGACGCCGGGGGAGGAGAGACCACGTGATCAGCGGCAAACGATGCGGCAGAGACCACGTGACCAGCGACAAACGACTCGGAAGAGACCGTGTGACCAGCGACAAACAACACGGGAAAGACCACGTGACTCGCGACAACGACGCGGAAGGAGCCACGTGACTAGCGATAAACAACGCCGGAGAAACCACGTGACTAGCGACAACGATGCTGGAGGGACCACTTGATACCATACTGTTGGTGCTGGCGCCGTTGACGGCCGTGTTTTTATGTCTCTCTCACGTCGTCCGTGCGCCTGCTGCCCGAAGGGCGCCGGCCGTGTTTATGTTCTGCGCCGTCTCTGTCGTCGCTCTGCTCTCGTGTGCTCGTCTGCTTGTCCACTCGTGTCTCGTCTGGCCGTCCTCGTCCACCGTCCGCTCGTCCGCTCGTCCACTCGTCCACTCGTCCACTCGTCCGCTCGTCCGCTCGTCCGCTCGTCGGCCCCGCAGTAGGTTCAACACTCGCACCACTCGGGACATTTCCCAATCCCGCGGCCCGCCGGCAAAACAGTGTGGGCGGTGCCATTAGCCGTGATCGTGCATAAAGTGCGTCGAGAACGAACCAATAAGCAAACAATAAATAACTGCCTCGCCGTAGCGACGTCGATCCCTGACCCTGCCCGGCCGGACGCAACCAACATAGAGTCTCGAGTCGTAGACTGGCCGACACCGGACGTGTCTCGTCGACCCCACAACGACAGCCAGGATCTTGAAGGTCCCTCGACAAAAGTGACAAGTTGTCCGTCTGCTCAACGATGCAATAAACACGTTGGGGAAAGTCTGGATAAACCGAGCCGGACCGTCGAGCCCATCTAAAAAGCCGGATACATCACCAGAAAACCAATGGCGACATCATGGGGAGCGTTGAAACGAGATGAGCATGCAACCAGTTGGAATGTGATATCTATCGTTGCAATTTGTTTCCATTATTTTGCGGCAGTCAAGATTTCTCCCCATTTTAATGAACATTTGTTTTCTTTGCCCGCAAAATGTCTCCGTAGAACATTTTCCTGGCGGGGTTTCACATGTAGGCACACATGTTTTACGCGTGACATCGATTCCTCCATTAGGATATATATATATAGGTATATATATATATAAAATATATATATATATATATGTATATATATATATATATATATATATATATATGTAATTCCCAGGCATAAAATAGCCTAGGAATAGGAATTTTCAGCAGTTCTGGAAAACTGTTCACGATAGAGTTTTGAAGCAACCCTGTATGCAGAAGACAGGGAAGAAGTATTCAGAAGCGTGCTGTTTGTCCAGCACTCATGGTGTCTTATCAACGTCTTTTTCCCCAAACTTCATGGGCAGGCGCGTTCTCATGCACGGCTTTCTTTGTGGAAGCGAAATAGCGGCGCAAGAACAAAGGAATACATCGACAAAATGTGTAGATCCGCCGGGCAGGCAGGCAAAAGGGCATGGCTCGCGGCGCTCGATTTGGCGCCGATTTCAGTCGCTAAGTCGTGCCCAAGTCGCTGTGACCTCCGTTCGGGTCGGCGTAGCCTCTGACCGGGCTTCGGGCACCACAAACCGTATCGGCGCCGGCGATGCACTACCTCCAACAACGCTGGCAACAGGAAGCCGACTGGCCTGACGACAACCAGACTGACAGCTGGCCGTGCAACAAAGCGGCGCCGCCGAGCCCCTTCCGGCGGCGTGATGTCATGTTGGCGGGGGGGGGGCACTGGTCAGCGGCGCGGCCCTGTCACCCATCATCTCCCACTCCCGCCGCAGTTGGGCGGAGTTGTTACGATTGGACCCGGTGGCGATGACGGCGCGGCCCTGTCACCCATCATCTCCCACTCCCGCCGCAGTTGGGCGGAGTTGTTACGATTGGACCCGGTGGCGATGACGGCGCGGCCCTGTCACCCATCATCTCCCACTCCCGCCGCAGTTGGGCGGAGTTGTTAGATTGGACCCGGTGGCGATGACGGCGCGGCCCTTCACCCATCATCTCCCACTCCCGCCGCAGTTGGGCGGAGTTGTTACGATTGGACCCGGTGGCGATGACGGCGCGGCCCTGTCACCCATCATCTCCCACTCCCGCCGCAGTTGGGCGGAGTTGTTACGATTGGACCCGGTGGCGATGACGGCGCGGCCCTGTCACCCATCATCTCCCACTCCGCCGCAGTTGGGCGGAGTTAACGATTGACCCGGTGGTGATGACGGCGCGGCCCTGTCACCCATCATTCCACCCCGCCGCAGTTGGGCGGAGTTTTACGATGACCCGGTGGCGATGACGGCGCGCCTGTCACCCATCATCTCCCACCCCGCCGCAGTTGGCAGAGTTGTTACGATTGGACCCGGTGGCGATACGGCGCGGCCCTGTCACCCATCATCTCCCACTCCCGCCGCAGTTGGGCGGAGTTGTTACGATTGACCCGGTGGCGATGACGGCGCGGCCCTGTCACCCATCATCTCCCACTCCCGCCGCAGTTGGGCGGAGTTATTACGATTGACCCGGTGGTGATGACGGCGCGGCCCTGTCACCCATCATCTCCCACTCCCGCCGCAGTTGGGCGGAGTTGTTACGATTGACCCGGTGGCGATGACGGCGCGGCCCTGTCACCCATCATCTCCCACTCCCGCCGCAGTTGGGCGGAGTTGTTACGATTGGACCCGGTGGCGATGACGGCGCGGCCCTGTCACCCATCATCTCCCACTCCCGCCGCAGTTGGGCGGAGTTGTTACGATTGGACCCGGTGGCGATGACGGCGCGGCCCTGTCACCCATCATCTCCCACTCCCGCCGCAGTTGGGCGGAGTTGTTACGATTGGACCCGGTGGCGATGACGGCGCGGCCCTGTCACCCATCATCTCCCACTCCCGCCGCAGTTGGGCAGAGTTATTACGATCGGACCCGGTGGTGATGACTGAAGGGGTGAAGAATGAGGAATGAAGGTCATGCAGTTGGTGGTGGTGGATGGTTAGCACTGTTCGCGGTGTGGTAAATCGGTTCATCATGATGATGCGATGCAGCTTACGCACAGGTGTGTCGTATTGTGAAAGCGATTGAATGGGCATATCAAGGTCACGGGACGAAAAATTGAGGTGGACTCGGGGTATTGGAAGACCTTATTTGTGTATATGGAGAAAAAAGCCGTTGCATGGATGGAGAGGGGGAGGCAGGCACTCTCTGACTTTTCCCATTTAACTTTGGGTAGGAACTCAACACAACGCCAATTTAGCATTCGAGGGACATCGTTCAACATTGCAGGGACACAATCCATCATTGCGAAGACACATGTCCCTCCAAAAGCATGCCAAACAACGCCACGCAGGTGCCAATAGGTGTCATGTTGGAATTCAGACAGTGACTTTCAATTTAGATACACGTATCGTGGTATCGTATCGTGGTATCGTGGTATCGTGACGCTTGGTTGGCTGATGTCATGATTGAGTCTGATGTCATGATTGAGTCTGATATCATGATTGAGTCTGATATCATGATTGAGTCTGATATCATGATTGAGTCTGATCATGATTGAGTCTGATATCATGATTGAGTCTGATATCATGATTGAGTCTGATATCATGATTGAGTCTGATAGCATGATTGAGTCTGATATCATGATTGAGTCTGATATCATGATTGAGTCTGATATCATGATTGAGTCTGATATCATGATTGAGTCTGATATCATGATTGAGTCTGATGTCATGATTGAGTCTGATGTCATGATTGAGTCTGATGTCATGATTGAGTCTGATGTCATGATTGAGTCTGATGTCATGATTGAGTCTGATATCATGATTGAGTCTGATATCATGATTGAAGTCTGATGTCATGATTGAGTCTGATATCATGATTGAGTCTGATGTCATGATTGAGTCTGATATCATGATTGAGTCTGATATCATGATTGAGTCTGATATCATGATTGAGTCTGATGTCATGATTGAGTCTGATATCATGATTGAAACTGATGAAGTGTTTAAAGTCGCCATGTTGCGTACTTGAGTCTGACGTGACTCACGATCGAGATGTTAATGTTCGCGTGACTCCCGATCGAGATGTTAATGTTCGCGTGATTCGCGATCGAGATGTTCACGATCGCGTTGCATGTCAACGCGGTTCGCACGTTGAGCGGTGCGACGCACCTGACTGAGCCTGCAGGCTTGACTGAGACTGAAGTCACGCGACTGGGCCCGACACGTGCCGCCGACTGACCCGACACGTGCCGCCGACTGACCCGACACGTGCCGCCGACTGACCCGACACGGCCCGTGCCAGATCGGGCGGCTGCCAGATCGGCGCGCCAATCGGGCGGCTGCCAGATCTGGACGGCTGCCGACTGGGCCCGACACGTGCCGCCGACACCCGGCACGGTGCCTCCGTGCCACAGATCTGGGCGGCTGCCAGATCTGGACGGCTGCCGACTGGGCCCGACACGTTCCGCCACTGACCCGGCACGGTGCCGCCGTGCCACAGATCTGGGCGGCTGCCAGATCTGGACGGCTGCCAGATCTGGACGGCTGCCGACTGACCCGACACGTGCCGCCGACTGACCCGGCACGGTGCCTCCGTGCCACAGATCTGGGCGGCTGCCAGCCCAACGAGTTCCAGTGCGCCAACAAGAAATGTGTGTTGAAGACATGGCGCTGCGACGGCGACAGCGACTGTGGCGACAACTCCGACGAGGAGAACTGCGGCCCAAACCCTCCCGGTGAGTGGCACTGCCCCGACCCCACACGGAGGTCAGGTGCACCGGTCAGGTCACGGTCCACACAGGCGCACGGGCAGGTCAGATGGTTGTGACCGACTGCCCGCATGGAATGTCAGGTGCCAGGCAACTACGCTACATGGCGGGCATGGCTCATGGGCTCCTCACCTCTCAGAGGAGGTAAGGTACCATATAATCACAAGGCAACAGCTAAACTGTCAGGTGAGTGTATAATTCAGCCAAGGTATCGGGTAGTAAGGTAGTGTCAGCCAAGGTATCGGCCATCGGGTAGTCAGATGGTGTCAGCTAAGGTATGGGGTAGTCAGGTAGTGTCAGCTAAGGTATCTGGTAGTCAGTCAGTGTCAGCTAAGGTATCGGGTAGTGAGGTAGTGGCAGCCAAGGTATCGGGTAGTCAGGCAGTGTCAGCTAAGGTATCAGGTAGTGAGGTGGTGTCAGCCAAGGTATCGGGTAGTCAGGTAGTGTCAGCCAAGGTATCAGGTAGTGAGGTGGTGTCAGCCAAGGTATCGGGTAGTCAGGTAGTATCAGCCAAGGTATCGGGTAGTCAGATGGTGTCAGCTAAGGTATGGGGTAGTCGGGTAGTGTCAGCCAAGGTATCTGGTAGTCAGGCAGTGTCAGCTAAGGTATCAGGTAGTGAGGTGGTGTCAGCCAAGGTATCGGGTAGTCAGGTAGTGTCAGCCAAGGTATCAGGTAGTGTGGTAGTGTCAGCCAAGGTATCTGGTAGTCAGGTAGTATCAGCTAAGGCATCAGGTAATCCGGTAATGGTCATTCAATGCATCAAGCATCAAGTAGTTAAAAGTGAGTTGTCAGGTCATGCGGCCACTACACCAGGCGAAGTGCGTCACGAGCCGGCCAGGTCAGATGGAGAAGCGGCCTGCCATCACGTTGAATCGAGTGAGTCACTGGCCGAGTATAACGTGACGCAATCTCAGCCTCCTCCCCTATCAAAGGGGACTAGTGATCGAAGACTGGTCGAAGCGTCCTCAAACGCAAATTACGAACACGCAACAACCTCCCCTATCAGGGCCTCGGTGGCAATTGAGGCGAACGACATGCCTGGTATACCATGACGCAATCTCAAATTCCTCCCACTATCAATTCCTCAGTGATCATTACGGCCTTTCTTTGTCGTGTGCTAGACTATTTCACCTATTGCCATTGGTCGGTTCAGATAACTTATACCCTTGGTTAAAGGTGACCGAATTGTCGTACGTATGTCCTTTACTTCACTTGTCTGCCTAAATGCCAGATATACATATTGGCTCCTCCACTGGGTGGCTGGCGTGCGCTATAGATCCTTCAGATTTTCACGTTTAATACTTATCCTGATTTTTCCCTGATAACTTGATCAAAAGAGTGTCTAACATAGCTACGATGCACTTCGTGTATATTCGAATGCAACCCTTTCCCAAACCAAAAAAAGCAAACAGCTTGCCAATGACGGATTCGGGGGGCCATGGGGTTCAACTCCCCCACTATCTTGGGCTCCGAAGGGGCCAGGGGGCCGTTGAACATGCTATGTTTGATTAGCATAGGCTGTGATGTAGTACACAAGGTGTCGCTCCAGATGGCATTCGGGCGACCGGAGAGGGCCCAGTGCCAACAATTGAAGGGCCCCAGAGCCGACGTGAAGGCCCTTGGGCCGACGAAGGGGGCCGCGGGCTGGTGGAGATGGTCCCGGGCAGATGAAGACGACCCCGAGTCAACGGGGAGTTCTCACGGGCAGACTCCGAGGGCCCCGGTCCACACCAACGTGAAGGGCCTGTAGGTCGACGGAGAGGGCTCCGGATCTTTGGAAGGGTGCCCGGGCTGACGGCGAGGGTCCGACCATTAAAGAGGGCCATTGAGCCGACGGAGATGGTCACTGAGCCGAGGGAGAAGGTCCCTAGTGGCCGGAGAGGGCCTCGAGCTAAGATGAAGGTTCCCTGGGCCCAGGGGCGCACACAGGATTTTCATAAGAGGGCGCACACATTAAAAACGTGCCCCTGATAGACTGGGCCCCTTCATGCATGCTCTCCATGTGTATCACGACGGGCTGGTGGCGGTCGGACGTTTGACCTGACCTGACCTGACCTGACCTGTCTCTGGCCACTGCAGGCTCCAAGTGCAGCTACAACGAGTTCCAGTGCACGGGCGGTGACGAGCTGACCTCCCAGTGCATCCCGCGCGCCTTCCACTGCGACGGCCAGGTCGACTGCCAGGACCGCAGCGACGAGTTCGGCTGCGGTGAGTGTAGCGTGCAGAGCTGCACAAATATAAGGAGATCCGCAGGGCCCAGCATGATTGGATGATCCGGAAAACCCGGGAGGATATGACGACGTTTTTGTCATGCTCGTGTGAAGCTACTTGCTAAGGCTCATCACCCGAGTCTAGGCTACGTCTTTGCCAGGTTGCAATTGGCAACATCGAATGACGAATGAGGATTTTTTGCAGCGAAAAAAAATTTACCTGTGCAATATTGTGCAGCTCTTGATCTCCGTGTTGTTCGTTTGATAGATCGGGAATCGGCCTTGCACGTCAGACGTTGTCGTGGTCGGGCTGTGATAGTCGAGTCATGAGTGTGGTTCTGTGTCCAGGTTGACAGGTCGGGGAGCGGCCTTGCACGTCAGATGTTACCATGGTCGGACGATTCCGTCCGTTCACCCCAACAATACACATGGCTCGCAACTCGTGCCATACCGCAGGTCTCGATTGGCCTCGACTGACAGCCGTGGCATTGTGTCACCACCCCTGCCACCCCTGCCCTGCACACACGAAGGCGGCGTGTGTGCCATGACGGCGGCGGCGCAGTGTAACAATGGCGGCGCAGTGTAACGATGGCGGCGCAGTGTAGCAATGGCGGCGCAGTGTAACGATGGCGGCGCAGTGTAACGATGGCGGCGCAGTGTAACGATGGCGGCGCAGTGTAACGATGGCGGCGCAGTGTAACGATGGCGGCGCAGTGTAACGATGGCGGCGCAGTGTAACGATGGCGGCGCAGTGTAGCAATGGCGGCGCAGTGTAACGATGGCGGCGCAGTGTAACGATGGCGGCGCAGTGTGACAATGGCGGCGCAGTGTAACGATGGCGGCGCAGTGTAACGATGGCGGCGCAGTGTAACAATGGCGGCGCAGTGTAACGATGGCGGCGCAGTGTAACGATGGCGGCGCAGTGTAACGATGGCGGCGCAGTGTAACGATGGCGGCGCAGTGTAACGATGGCCGCGCAGTGTAACGATGGCGGCGCAGTGTAACGATGGCGTCGCAGTGTAACGATGGCGGCGCAGTGTAGCAATGGCGGCGCAGTGCGGTTCTGCGGTCGGCTGACGCCCTCCCGTCCTCAGCGTCGCCGATCATCGTCGATCCGCCGCCGTCCATGTTGACTACCAAGCTCAGCGAGGTGTTCATCATCCGGTGCCGCGCCATCGGCACCCCGGTGCCCGAGATCTCGTGGCGACTCAACTGGGGGCACGTGCCTCCCAAGTGCAGCCAGGAGAGGTAAGCCGTACACTCACGTGTCGCCCACGTACCACCGTCGGCAGTGAGGACGGTCTCGGTACGCCCTGCCTCTCTGTTCGTCGACAGTGAGGACTGTTTCGGTACGCCCTGCCCCTCTGTCCGTCGGCAGTGAGGACGGTCTCAGCACGCCCTGCCCCTCTGTCCGTCGACAGTGAGGACGGTCTCGGCACGCCCTGACACGCCCTGCTGTCCGTCGGCAGTGAGGACGGTCTCGGCACGCTGCGCTGTCCGGACGCCCAGCCGTCCGATCAGGGCGCCTACTCGTGCGAGGCCATCAACATCAAGGGCTCCGTGTTCGCCATCCCGGACACGATCGTGATGGTCTCGGGCAGCGGCGGCATCTGCCAGCCGCCCGACTTCAACTCGGCCGCACTCACCAACGCCGACTGCCAGCGGTGCTTCTGCTTCGGCGCCACCACCGACTGCTACAGCAGCGGCTACTCCGTCACCGAGGTGACCGGTTCACAGTGGGGTCACGTGGTGATGCGTCACAGAGGTCATGCGGCCACAGGTGTCAAGCGACGAGGAGGCCACGTAGCGGATAGTAGTCACATAGATAGTGGATGTAATATGGTGAAGGGGTCAGCGGGTTATGGAGGGTCACAGGGGTGAGGGTGCCACGTAAATTGAGTGAGGCGTCACCGACGCGAACAGCATGACGGAGAAGCAGTGACACGAGATAGCTGCACGAGCACGCCTCACCTCCGAGGAACCTTAGCGTACATCTGGTCAGGTCGTCGCCTCGCACCAGTGAGATCTGACGTCACTGAAGCCTGCCGCTACCGAGCCCCAGTGACGTCACATGTCTGCCCTCAGCTGCAGCCGCCGAACCCCAGTAACATCACATGTCTGCCCTCAGTTGCGGCCGCCGAACCCGGGCGACATCACGCTCCGCTCCGTGACCCGACACACCCCGACGTTCGTGATCGAGCCGCTGTCGGCTGACTCGAGTCGGTACCTACGGGTCGGCCAGCGGGGTGCGGTGCAGGTGAGTCACTACTTGTCACACAGGTGGGTCACGACTTATACAAGCGAGCCACGAGGTGCGGTACAGGTGAGTCACGAGGTGCGGTACAGGTGAGTCACGAGGTGCAGTACAGGTGAGTCACGATATGCGGTACAGATGAGTCACGAGGTGCGGTAGAGTTCGCTGAGAATACTTTTATCTAACTCATACCATCTGAATGCCCGTACAGGCTTCGTTTTGGGTTTGAGAAGCAGCCTGCTAGTTTGAAAGACATCTGGGTTGGTGGAAACTGTAATATGTGCCATAAACTTAATTATGCCATCCGGCGTTAGCAGTTTGGTGGAATGCCTGCTTCTCTTCGGTTGTTGAGCGACAAGTGGTTTTATGGTGTACGTTTTTGGAAGGCGTGTGTGTGTGTTTGTGATCTGTGATTTGTGTCGATGCGTTTTTCTGTTTGTGCTCCTTGCTGATGATATAATCTGATGCTACCTGTGACTGGGCAACTAGTCGGCTCTCCGTGAGTAAGAGCTAGCACGATATTTGCCAGTCTTATATATAGCATGCCTGATAGGATCAGATACTCTATACGGCGGTCAAGTGCACTACTTGGGATGCCTGCCAAGCATCCCAATGAGATATTGAGCATTCCTTGTTCGCCAGGCGCAACTTTGTAGCTTACGGTCCAGTGCTTCTGAGCAATGAGCAGAATGGTTTTTGTCGTCGCTTGGGATTCCCCTTTTCTCGTCCTTCTGAACCTGTGTGAACTGCCCCTGCATGACTTTCCGGCTTTATTTAAGCATAAATATTGCCCTTCAAATGGTTCCCAACGATGAGCTCGACCTAAACTGACCAGCATTTAACTAGCCGGTGCGGCCTGGTCTGACGTGATTCGACCCAACCCTACCTGACTGATGTGCAGGTTTGGCCATCATCTCGCTGCATTGTAATTATGATGCTCCTCGACCTGGTACAATTGGTACCGTGCTGGTGCAATTATGTGGCCGCTGCCTCATTGCTAAAAGTTTGACCTCGCCCCACCTGACCTGACCTGACCTGACCTGACCTGAGCTGACCCCACCGGCCCACAGGTGGTGCCGCCTCCGTTCTCGGACGGCCCGCTGTACTTCTCGCTGCCGTCCAGCCACACGGGCGGCCAACTGAAGAGCTACGGAGGCTACATCCGCTACACACTGAGCCCGGCCAGTCGCACCGTCAGCCATCAGCCACAGCTGATCCTCACCGTGAGCCGCGTCAAATCTAAACATCGCTCCATCGTGAAGCATGCCGCGAACTTTCCCTGGTGCTAGTCGTGAGCGCTGGCGAATTTCAGCTCTGCTCGAGCCTCTCGGGGCCATTGATCCGTGTTTGTCCGACTTGGCTCTGGGGTTCTCGAAACTAAATGTTTTGTGTCTTATTGTGGGTCTCCTGACCTGATTATGGGATTCTTAAGCCGCAATCTATGACCTCATACTTGTGAAAGCCTAAGCCCTAGTTGTTGCTCGGAGTTCTCCTTAAGTCGGTTGCCGGGTCGAGTCCTGGTCGTTGGCCAATGGCCATGCTGCCCCGAGGTGACGTCATCATCAACTTTACCAGCTCTGCCTCGGTCTTCCAGCTCTGGCCTGTCCGCGTATAAACTATTTAAGATGGTGATGATCGATGGTGCTGGCCACGCCGGATCAATACGGTCGATTATCGTCGTTTATTTGTTTGGACTCGTAACCCTGCATGGTTCACACGCTCCCAACTTTGGTGGTACACGACCCACTCAGCCTTCCTTGGCACCCATCGGCGGCGGTGATTTGATGCGAGCGCGAGTCTGGCGGCCGTCACATTCCATAGTTTGCATGCCCGCTTGATTCAGCACCCCGGGTGAACAGAGACTGAGCGACATAAGCTCTGCTACCCCCTGGCGAACGGAGACTGACCGACATAACGCAGACTGAGTGACATGAGCTCTGCTACCCCCTGGTGAACGGAGACTGAGCGACATAACGCAGACTGAGCGACATAAGTGATCTCATCACCGGGTGAACGGAGACTGGGAACTGAACCGCAAATAAATGAACTGCTTTCCCCTTTATCTATCGAAGGACAGGAACGGTTCCTTGAATTCATCATGATATTTTAGATGGGAAGCTGATTGATTACTTCTTTCCGTCGGTCAATTTAGCATGCTTATAAATTTTCTCCATCGGACAGGGTAACTTTCTGATTACCTCCCTGTGCGGCAAAATGCTGTCGGCGTATCTTTTTGCGCGGCATAGCAATAGGTTGTCTAGCCTTCCCTTTGCGACATGACAATAGGCTAACTATCGCCGTCCTATAGGACAGTGAGCTGATTAGCATCACCCTAGACTGATTACCATCTCTCTCTCTTTTTTCTCCGTGCGGCAGGGCAACAACTTGGCAATCTGGTACATGTCTGATATACCGCTCCAAGACAGAGTCACCATCCGCATCATCGAAGGCACCTTCTACAAGACGGGCGCCTCAGGCGAGAGTGTGCCCGCCACGCGCGAGGACATCATGACAGTGTTGGAGAACATCGATCTCTTCCTGATCGGGTACGGTGCCGTGTCCGGATCCGCCGAGGTCCGGTGTTCGCTGGAGCCGCGTGCCTCGCTCCTTCGAATCGACAGGCTGCGGGTTCAAGGCCTGGCGAGTCGTCGAATCGTGACGCGAGCCACGATCGATCGGCATTACTGCTGGCTCATCTGTCTCACTTGGCTATGCCTGTGCATTGTTTAGCTTGCCGTGCCCGGGCTGCGCTGTAGTGTGCCCT
Organism: Ashinkailepas kermadecensis; assembly: GCA_034440615.1. NCBI lineage: Eukaryota > Metazoa > Arthropoda > Thecostraca > Neolepadidae > Ashinkailepas > Ashinkailepas kermadecensis. The sequence continues at coordinate 101,798 of JAOTOM010003013.1, read as the reverse complement.
CGGGGAAGCAGCTGGCCTCCTACCGAGCCGGACTCCTGTCCCGCCAGATCCGCAGTGCGTCCGTTCGCCCACGTTCTTGGCCGGAGCACGCCGCCGTAACACAATGGGTTCGGGTGTTTGGCAATTAAGCTGCGTTATCTGTACGTTACTACCTGCTGGTAAATAGTATCCGTGAGTTCGTTGAGTGTCTTTGTTTCCCTGAGAGTACATGATGGTGAAAATTGAATAAAAAACAAGTATATAGTTAGCCTTCACTGCAGGGAATGCTAGATATAGAGCAAAAGAATACGTTATTAATAATGCAACCTTTCAATTATAGATCATTGTCTGTAGTATCCCTGTATAGTTATATATATATATATATATATATATATATATATATATATATATATATATATATATATATATATATATATATATATATATATATATGTGGTCGGCCGAGTACACCGTGGGTCGGACGGCCAGTACCGGGGCGAGCTAAGTGACATGACCTGTCCTCTGGCCGGCAGGATACCCCGTGGGTCTGACGGCCAGTACCGGGGCGAGCTGAGCGATGTCCGGGTGGAGTCGGCTACCGTGTCGCAGGCCACCCAGTCGGTGGCCACCCTGGTGGAGGAGTGCAACTGTCCGGCCGGACACACGGGCATGTCGTGCCAGGTGACCTACCGTGCGGCCACAGTCGGCGTTTGGGTGTTGGCAACTGGGCACAACTGGACTCATGGAGCGGTGTTCTGGGTGTCTTATTTAATAGCATAATGGCGCCATCTATCTGCAAAATGATGGAATATTCAAAGGAAATTTGAATATTCCAAGTGCACCGATATTTGACTGGCCTGTAACTTCATAGGTCACATGTTCCTAGATATATATATATATATATATATATATATATATATATACATACACACATATACATCCACCATAGCGGCGTATTAGGTGCATGGTGCAACGTGTCGTGACATAGGGCTGGCGTTACGTGTCGCAACGCATCGTGACTTAGGGCTGACGTTACGTGGCGTGACGTGGCGTGACGTCGAGCTGGCGTTACGTGCCGTGACGTGGCGTGCGACAGGAGTGCGCGCGAGGCTACATGCGGCAGCGCTCCGGGTCTGAGTGGGGACGCTGCGTGGAGGAGCCGGGCGACTGTGCCCCCGGCCAGTACGGGGACCCGCGCCGCGGCATCGCCTGCAGACCGTGCGCCTGTCCCAGCCGCACGGCACGGTGAGTCGGGCCGGTGACCCCACCCCCACCCCACCCCACCCCACCCCACCCCACCACGCCAGCGTAGCCAGCTGGGTGGGAGAAATGTCGGTGGAACGCTCCAAGTCGCTCCTACCTCCCGACCACGGATGGTGTTGAGCAGATGTGTGACGACGTGATAAGTACAGGTTCGGTTCCATGGGCACGTAATAACGAAAGTTGTAGTTAGGGTCACTTGGGAATTCGGATGCTCATTCTGGTCAATATCAAATTGTCGGTGGAAAAATAGGCAGGCTGGAGCTTTCCATTCAGCATGCACACCTCTCAAGGAGGTATGTATGTTAGTGCGTAGTTCCGACGTTCCAGTGTACGTCATTGGGCAGTTGTAAGCCTAAGAAAAGCGTTCTGGCCGGTCCTGTAGAGCGGCTCAATTTGACCTTTTCCGCCTAGGTTAAGGAAACACTCGGTACTTGGCCTCGTCACTACCTTCTGCGTCCTGAACAGCATCATGTATACCTTATATCATGCACCGTATCCGGTGCCTCGCCCCCCCCATACTACCCCATACTACCGTGCCTAGTACACACACCACCCTCCGCACTATTCCCGGTACCGTCAACACACCACCCTCCGTACCGTGCCCAGTACTGTCCACACACCACCCTCCGTACCGTTCCCGGTAAGTCCACACCAAACACCCTTACCGTTCCAGTCGTCCAACCTCCGTACCGTGTCCGGTACCGTCCACACACCACCCTCCGTACCGTTCCCAGTACAGTCCACACACCACCCTCCGTACCGTTCCCGGTACCGTCCACACCCCACCCTCCGTACCGTGCCCGGTAATGTCCACACACCATCCTCCGTACCGTTCCCAGTACCGTCCACACACCACCCTCCGTACCGTTCTCGGTACCGTCCACACACCACCCTCCGTACCGTTCTTGGTACCGTCCACACACTATTCTCCGTACCGTTGCCAGTACAGTCCACACACCACCCTCCGTACCGTTCCCGGTACCGTCCACACCCACCCTCCGTACCGTGCCCGGTAATGTCCACACACCACCCTCCGTACCGTTCCCAGTACCGTCCACACACCATCCTCCATACCGTGCCCAGTATTGTCCACACACCACCCTCCGTACCGTTCTCGGTACCGTCCACACACCACCCTCCGTACCGTTATTGGTACCGTCCACACACTATTCTCCGTACCGTTGCCAGTACCGTCCACACACCGCCCTCCGTACCGTGTCCGGTACCGTCCCCAGTACCCTCCGTACCGTTCCAAGTACAGTCCACACACCACCCTCCATACCGTGCCCAGTGTTGTCCACACACCACCCTCCGTACCGTGTCCGGTACCGTCCACACACCACCCTCTGTACCGTTATTGGCAGTACCGTCCACACACTACCCTCCGTACCGTTGCCAGTACAGTCCACACACCGCCCTCCATACCGTGCCCAGTGTCCAACCCCCCCCGGTACCGTCCACACACCACCCTCCGTACCGTTCTTGGTACCGTCCACACACTATTCTCCGTACCGTTGCCAGTACCGTCCACACACCGCCCTCCGTACCGTGTCCGGTACCGTCCACACATCACCCTCCGTACCGTGTCCGGTACCGTCCACACACCACCCTCCGTACCGTTTCCAGTACCGTCCACACACCACCCTCCGTACCGTTCCCAGGTTCGGACAGACGTGTCGGCTGGACAGCGATGACCAGATGACCTGCGACTGCCTGGCGGGATACATGGGTCGCCGCTGTGGAGCATGTGCTCCTGCGTACAGGGGAGACCCACAGTCGGGTGTTCCGTGTACACCGGGTACGTTACACGGTGTAGGTGCATGTGTTGCACGCGATGGTGAGGTTCGCACCACACGATTGGTGTGTCCTCTATCGGCTGGCCATTGTTCCGAGCCCGTCAGGCTCATTAGTGTTTGGTGGTCGTGCTGTTTTAGAAGAGGCTGATCAGGGGACGAGTGGTCTAGGGGCAAGATGCTCGTCTCACAATCGGGTTGTGGGTTCGAGTCTACCTGTCGCTACTTCGCCGCGACAATGGCGAGAGATTGGCGACGCACATGACCAACGGTCGACGTGTGAAAACAATAACAGAAGAGCGATCAGACGTCGACGCCTGTGGCCTACATGTTGAGGTGCCTGATATGCAAATGTGGTAAATAAGCCATCAATAATATGTTTCTTGTTTTGTGGTTCAGCTATTTTGTCGATGATTCACGAGCACATTATCATCTACGCTGAATGTTTGCGGGTTGTGTTAATCGTGGGTGTGACGTCTGGCCTCCCACGTGGTTTTCTGCCCTCCCAGAATTACTGGCATGTTCTCCTGAGATAATTGATCCCACTACATGGGCTCAGGCTGATACTTTAGCCAACTTTAGCTAACTAGTGACCACCAAATAAGTTTAGAGCTAATCAATCAATTTGATAGTAGCCATAGTAGCGTGCCAATTCATCTGATGGTCGCCATAGTATCGTGTCAATCAGCGTGATGGTAGCCATAGTAACATGCCAATCCATCTGATTGTAACCCCTGTAACGAGTCAATCCTACTTATGGTACCCATAGTAGCGTGTCAATTAATCTGATTGCAGTCATAGTAACATGTCAATCTGTCTGATAGTAGCCATAGTAACGTGTCGATCCGTCTGATGGTAGCCGTAGTAGCGTGGCAATTCGTCTGATGGAAACCATAGACGCGTTCCGATCCGTCTGATGGTAGCCATAGTAACACGTCGACCTGATGCGCAGTCGGCGAGTGCGACCCAGCCGGATCGTTGGATGCCAACCCTGACCCGCGGACGGGCCGCTGCGGCTGCAAGGTAAGTGGTGCGCCGACCGGACGCTCTCATATTCCCTGTCACCGCACCCAGTCGTAGCCCGCCTGCACCCGTGTCGGTGTGTCTCGAGTGTGACGTGTGCCCGGACACCTGTACATAACACCCGGCCAGTGGGTCTCCTGTAGCGCGCCGCCGGCCGCTAACCCTACCTGCTGACGTAGCCGATCGCTGACTCTACCTGCTGACGTAGCCGGCCGCTGACTCTCTACCTGTTGACGTAGCATACCGCTGACTCTACCTGCTGACGTAGCAGACCGCTGACTCTACCTGCTGACGTAGCAGACCGCTGACTCTACCTGCTGACGTAGCCGGCCGCTGACTCTACCTGCTGACGTAGCAGACCGCTGACTCTACCTGCTGACGTAGCAGACCGCTGACTCTACCTGCTGACGTAGCCGGCCGCTGACTCTACCTGCTGACGTAGCCGACCTCCGGCCCTACCTACTGACGTAGCCAGTCGCCTGACTCTACCTGCTGATGTAGCCGGTCGCTGACTCTACCTGCTGACGTAGCCGACCTCCGGCCCTACCTGCTGACGTACCCAGTCGCTGACTCTACCTGCTGGCGTAGCCAGTCGCTGACCCTACCTACTGACGTGGCCGGCCGCTGACTCTACCTTCTGACGTAGCCGGCCGCCATCTCAGACGGTGTGTCGAAGTTCGCGACGCCCTTCGACTATCGCCAACTGGTGTGTCTACTTAATCTTACCGTTTCGGCCGTAACCCGCTGACCGTGTTCCGTGAATGGCTGAGCACCCTGTAGTTCCACCCTGGCCCGGAACAAAGCGGGTGTGGGTGTATTGCGGCGTCCGGCACCCAATTATTGGCTGCAACCCAGCTGAGCTGAGCGTGAGCCGAGCACTCTGGAGCTGGTGTCGAGCTGGCCCAGCAACGATGTTCTGCTCTCACTCACTGCACCTGTTCTCTCTCTTGCCTCCCTGGCTCTCTGCTCTGTCTTCCGGTGGACCGACTGTGGTAAGTCTTAGTCGGCTGTACCCTGGCCTATCGACTGCACTCTTGTACTCGGCAGCTTTACCCTGTACCACCTAGTCCTCTCGGCGTTATCGTGCCCTGTGCTTGTACCTGCACCCAATGGGTTTATGTTATACCCTATTCTCAGCGGCTGCACCCTCAGATCAATGTTTTACCCTGCATTCAATACTGAACTGGCCTCTTATCGTTCGTCATGAATACCCACTGCACTATTGACAGGACGCCCTGAGTAGCTACTCCTCTACTGACGGAACTCCCTGAACATCCACTGTACCACTGATGAGACGCCCTGAACACCCACCGCACTACTGACTGGACTCCCTGAACACCCACTGTACCACTGACGGAACTCCCTGAACACCCACTGCACTATTGACAGGACGCCCTGAACAGCCACTCCTCTACTGACGAGACGCCCTGAACACCCACCGCACTACTGACTGGACGCCCTGAACACCCACCGCACTACTGACTGGACGCCCTGAACACCCACTGTGCCACTGACGGGACGCCCTGAACACCCACCGCACTATTGACAGGACGCCCTGAACAGCCACTCCTCTACTGACGAGACGCCCTGAACACCCACTGCGCCACTGACTGGACGCCCTGAACAGCCACCGCACTACTGACTGGACGCCCTGAACAGCCACTCCTCTACTGACGAGACGCCCTGAACACCCACCGCACTACTGACTGGACGCCCTGAACAGCCACCGCACTACTGACTGGACGCCCTGAACACCCACTCGCCTACTGACGGGACGCCCTGAACACCCACTGCGCCACTGACTGGACGCCCTGAACACCCACTGTACCACTGACGGGACGCCCTGAACACCCACCGCACTATTGACGAGACGCTGATCCTAGGTGTCGGTCCATCCAAAACTGACGCGTGTGGCGCTTTTCACTTAAATGCATTTTGTCTGGTTGGATTTTCACGTGAGATGCGCAGCAGAGCGCCAGCGTCTCCAGTTCTCGGAACATCGGGCGAAACAATTGGCGTGCAGCACTGGCTTTCTCGGTTTCTGATGACGAATTTCAATGTTCCTGGATTTGTGTAATAGTTATCGGATTGGACGATGACATTTTAAGCCATCGGCCCTCGAAGTATGGTTCGTATTTGACCAGCGTCGAATCTCCTGTGGTGCTGTCGAAGCTGCTGTGGTGCTGTGAAAGCTGCTGTGGTGTTTTCGAAGCTACTGTGGTGCTGTCGACATCGTGTTGGTAATATTAACACTACTACTCGCAGTGGGTTATCTTTGTGATGTCGAGAACCCAACTGCGCATCGTATAAAACATTATACATCAAGGCAGGTCCACTTAGGTTGTAGTTCCACATAATGATCGACTTGGTTACTTTGGCCTGATTGAGCGAGGACAATCTTGACCTGTAACATTATCAACCTACCCTCATAAATTGTCCTTTTGTTATGTATTTTTCTAGCAGTATTGATCGATTTGACAACACCAGGCTGACGAAGGGAATCGAATGTGGAAGTAAACCTGATCGGAGACTGAAACCTGGATAAAAACACTGTTGTGGGCGCCACATGATCACCATGTTCGATGCGCCCTAAAGCCCAAACAACTAACTAACTAACTAAGGGAATCGAATGGTTCTCGAAAAATGCCAACATTAAAATATAAAGCTGGAACAGTATATCTATTGTCATGTATTACCATGTTTCAAGTAAACAAAGTGTATGACACTGGCAACAGGCTAGCCCGAGCGTGAACAGATCGATCGTAGGTGTGAACAAATCATATGCGCGCTGATGCTACAACGGTGTTGGGAAATTTGTTTGAAACAAAGAGATCGATTCTTATCGACAATCTGATCAACCGATTATTTCAATCGCGAAACCACCTTGGTGCCAAACGGCGCTATCATGTTTTTTAAAAATCGTCCGCCAGCGTTCACAGGTGGATGAAAATGGAAAATAGCACAGGGAGGTTTTGGTCAACGTCATCATTGTCATCTCCTTTGTACCGGCTTCGATGAACTGATCATCACAAGAAAGTCATATGTTGTAAATCTCAATCATGTCTAGATAACTGAGAGTTCTCAAAAAGTAGTAAGTGGGCCCAGAGTACGCAGAATCATGGGCCCAATAGTGTACCAACCGCTTCACCGTGATATATTCAAGCAGAATGGTGAGTAGGCGTGCGAAGACAACCTTTACCTACGGCTATATAATATGTATTCAACTGTGGTGTCAAGAATACCAGTTGGGTATAAATTGACACTAGAATTGGAAGCATGTTTCCCGCAAATCGTGACCGTATTGCACAAATATGCACCCTGCCTTGCTTACTAAGCCTCCCATATGCTATCTCCAACGTCCACCATTCACGTTATCGGATCAGTTATACCATGGTAGGTGTGGTGCGATGTGGTGCGTGGAGCCATCGACTTTCGTCGAAGTAACAGTATCTGCAGGCATCAGAACCGTATTTAAAGCACCTATCAGAACATACCACTATCTGGAAATTATTTTGAAAGCTTGGCTGCTGCATTTACATGATAATGTCACGACCTTATAGGTAATCGCATTTCCATGGACAGTCCATCCCCCCCCCTTCCCTATGTTCTCCCTTTGTGCGTCTCTGAGTTTCCATGTCTTGCTGGCCGGTCCATCGATAGATTGTCCGCGAGCTGGGACAAGACGAGAGGCGCTGCCGGAGCCAATGTGCCGGAGGTTCCGACTCCACGGGGGCACCCTAATGGGGTCTCTGGCAGTCCTCTGGGACTCCCCTGAGAAACTCCACGGAGGCCCGCACTCCCCACAGCCATCCTGCTGAGTGTCTGGCTCCGAACTAACATTTAGATAGCTGAAGTTAAGAAGGCGATGAGGAATGTGTGACCGTTTTTAGAATGCATGGATCGCCTGGACGTGGCGACTGGCGATAGTCATTTAGCGTGACCTGCAAGATGACCTCGGCGGTTCCTGCTGCAGGAATTCGTGACCGGACAGAGATGTGACCAGTGCAAGCCTCGCGCCTTCTTCCTGAGCAGGGAGAACCGACACGGCTGCGTCAACTGCTTCTGCATGGGCATCACCGACCAGTGCAGCAGCTCCAACTGGTACCGCCAAAAGGTGACCCGCCCACCGCGCCGCACGGCCTCAGCTTTGGACGTTGTGAACTTTGGTAGCAAATGAACCTCGGACGTTATGATGTGGCCCCTGCACGGCCTGTAGCGTCCCTTCGGCCACCACCTGCAGCCGGGCTGGCGGCTGTGGTTGGATGCCCGGTATGTGGCCGGAGTCGGCAGCAGCTATGTGACGTGGTCGGCCGTGGGGTTTGTGGCGCTGCGCCGGTCGTCCGTGTGCGTGCGTGCGTGCGGTGTGATCTGACGAAGACGGACGTGAGGTGTGTGCGGTGTGGTCTGACGGAGACGGACGTGAGGTGTGTGCGGTGTGATCTGACTAAGACGGACGTGAGGTGTGTGCGGTGTGGTCTGACGGAGACGGACGTGAGGTGTGTGGGGTGTGATCTGACTAAGACGGACGTGAGGTGTGTGCGGTGTGGTCTGACGGAGACGGACGTGAGGTGTGTGCGGTGTGGTCTAACGAGGACGGACGTGAGGTGTGTGCGGTGTGGTCTGACGAGGACGGACGTGAGGTGTGTGCGGCGTGACGGAGACGGACGTGAGGTGTGTGGGGTGTGGTCTGACGAGGACGGACGTGAGGTGTGTGCGGTGTGGTCTGACGAGGACGGACGTGAGGTGTGTACGGTGTGGTCTGACGAGGACGGACGTGAGGTGTGTGCGGTGTGGTCTGACGAGGACGGACGTGATGTGTGTACGGTGTGGTCTGACGAGGACGGACGTGAGGTGTGTGCGGTGTGGTCTGACGGAGACGGACGTGAGGTGTGTGCGGTGTGGTCTGACGGAGACGGACGTGAGGTGTGTGCGGTGTGGTCTGACGAGGACGGACGTGAGGTGTGTGCGGTGTGGTCTGACGAGGACGGACGTGAGGTGTGTGCGGTGTGGTCTGACGAGGACGGACGTGAGGTGTGTGCGGTGTGGTCTGACGGAGACGGACGTGAGGTGTGTGCGGTGTGGTCTGACGAGGACGGACGTGAGGTGTGTGCGGTGTGGTCTGACGAGGACGGACGTGAGGTGTGTGCGGTGTGGTCTGACCAGGACGGACGTGAGGTGTGTGCGGTGTGGTCTGACGAGGACGGACGTGAGGTGTGGCGGTGTGGTCTGACGAGGACGGACGTGAGGTGTGTGCGGTGTGGTCTGACGAGGACGGACGTGAGGTATGTGCGGTGTGGTCTGACGGAGACGGACGTGAGGTGTGTGCGGTGTGGTCTGACGAGGACGGACGTGAGGTGTGTACGGTGTGGTCTGACGGAGACGGACGTGAGGTGTGTGCGATGTGGTCTGACGACGACGGACGTGAGGTGTGTGCGGTGTGGTCTGACGAGACGGACGTGAGGTGTGTGCGGTGTGGTCGACGAGCGACGGTGTCGACGAGGACGGACGTGGTGTGCGGTGTGGTCTGACGAGGACGGACGTGAGGTGTGTGCGGCGTGACGGAGACGGACGTGAGGTGTGTGCGGTGTGGTCTGACGAGGACGGACGTGAGGTGTGTGCGGTGTGGTCTGACGAGGACGGACGTGAGGTGTGTGCGGTGTGGTCTGACGAGGACGGACGTGAGGTGTGTGCGGTGTGGTCTGACGAGGACGGACGTGAGGTGTGTGCGGTGTGGTCTGACGAGGACGGACGTGAGGTGTGTGCGGTGTGGTCTGACGGAGACGGACGTGAGGTGTGTGCGGTGTGGTCTGACGAGGACGGACGTGAGGTGTGTGCGGTGTGGTCTGACGAGGACGGACGTGAGATGTGTGCAGTGTGGTCTGACGAGGACGGACGTGAGGTGTGTGCGGTGTGGTTTGACGAGGACGGACGTGAGGTGTGTGCGGTGTGGTCTGACGAGGACGGACGTGAGGTGTGTGCGGTGTGGTCTGACGAGGACGGACGTGAGGTGTGTGCGGTGTGGTCTGACGAGGACGGACGTGAGGTGTGTGCGGTGTGGTCTGTGAGGTGTGTGCGGTGTGGTCTGACGAGGACGGACGTGAGGTGTGTGCGGTGTGGTCTGACGAGGACGGACGTTGCAGGAGGCGGCCGTGTTCACCACCAGCACTCAAGACTTCAGCCTGACGGACGAACTGGCCGACGAGACCTTCCGTGGCGTCTTTGTCAACTCGGATGCGCGCGAGGTGGTGTTCCGGGACCTCGGCCAGTTGGACAGACGGGTAAATGGCATGCAAGACGGCTGGATGGCCAGCGTACACGCCAGATAAAATATTTATGTAAACGCACGGCAGAAAAATGGTTTACGTAGACGGCTGACTGATGATTTTCGTACAGGGCAGAAGGGTGAATTTCGTATGAGGCAGACGGGTGAGTTTCGTACATGGCAGACGGGTGGTCTTCATACACAATAGACAAGTGATTTGTGTGCACGGCAGACGAATGGGTGCACCTGATGACTGTGATGACGAGGTTGATGATGATAATGATGATGATGATGATGATGATGATGATGATAATGATGATGATGATAATGATGATGATGATAATGATGATGATGATGACAATGTTGATGATGATGACGATAGTGATGATGATAGTGATGATGATAATGATGATGATAGTGATGATGATAATGATGATGATAAGGATGATGATGATGATGGTGATAATGATAATAATGATGATAATGATGATAGTGATGATAATGATGATAATGATGATAATGATGATAATGGTGATAATGATGATAATGATGATAATGATGATAATGATGATAATGATGATAATGACGATACTGATGATAATGATGATGATAATGATAATAATCATGATAATCATGATGATAATAATCATGATAATCATGATGATAATAATCATGATAATCATGATAATCATGATGATAATCATGATGATAATCATGATGGTAATAATAATGATGATAATAATGATGATAATAATGATGATAATAATGATTATGATAATGATGATGACAATGCTGATGATGGTGATGATGATGATGATGATGATGCGTGCTCCGGGGAATAAAAGTAGCTTGCTTCTTCACGCCTGATTGCCCTGCTGATTCACGCGACCAAGGAGCCATGTGACGACCGGTCCAGGCCATTCGGTGGACCAGGCCACAACGCGAATGCTCGCATGTCCACTCGGCATCTCCGAAGCTCAAATCCAGAATACCCTCGTATTTCCGGAACCATATGCGAGTGCCTGTTGTCTCTGTATAGACTAGTTCCGTTCGTTGTGGGCGAGGCTGTGCTTGCCGCCTGTCACGGACGGTGTGTGGTAGGTAGGCTCGCTCTACGATGCTCTCGCTCTATAATCAAGATGATGCTCAGAATCGCCTAATTTCTCAGCCGTTCTACTGGCGTCTGCCGGCCCGTTTCCTCGGCAACAAGGTGACCTCGTATGGCGGTGTGCTCGCCTTCACGCTGCGCTTCACCGGCGGCGGACAGCCCGACTACCACCGTATCTATCCCGACGTCGAGATATTCGTGAGTGCGCCGCAAGCCGGTCCTGTTTCACGCCTCAGTCCGATCCCGCCTCACTCCGGTGGCTTGGTTCTGTCCTTCAGCCCGTTCCCCCCCCCCCTCCGGTGGCTTGGTTCGGTCCTTCCTCAGCCCGGTCCTGCCCCACTTCAGCCATTCCTCCTGGTTCTACATCGCTCCGGTCTTCTCTCAGTCCGAACCTTCCTCACCACGCTTCTTCTTCACTCAGACTCTGCCTCGCTGAGACCCTTCCCTACCCCGGTTTTCGTCGTGGCGAGCCTGACCTCCGGCCACGCACCTGACGAATCTGCTTGTGGTGCCGTGCTGAGTGATCACTCTCTTCCGAGCAGGACGCCAGGTAGCTGACGCTGGTCAGTTGTCCCTTATGTGTTTCGTACTCCACTGCAAGTCGCTTAAAATCGCATAAAATCGGCGTTGGGTATTCGTAGCCCGGAAAGAGCCGTTGACCATTTACGCTCCTAAATTCGGAACGTTATTCAAGACATATACAAGCATTGTATTTATTTGGATTGTAACGTCCTCTTGTGCAATTCAATGCAATCATAATCGGCTGTATTTTGTTTCTGTGTAAGACTGGCCGTTGCCTGAGTTCAATGTACGATTTGCGTCATCTCCATCTGGCACCCATGGGGGCGAGTGGTCTAGGGGTAAGTTGCCCGTCTCCCAACCGAAAAATTGTGGGTTCGAGTCCCACCTGTCGCTACTCTTGTTCCAGAGACAATCTATGTGAGAGATTGGCGACGATATGTGGCACGACGGTCGATGTGTCGGAATGCCAATAACCACCGCCAACCAACCAATCATCGCCCCCCCCCCTCCCCGCCAGACGCCGCGCGACCTCCATCTCCAAACCTGCCTGACCCCGCCTGCCCCGTCTGGCAGTCTGATCCCGCCTGGCTCCATCCGACCTCTACCTCGACGGTGACGACATCCGACCAGCCAACCCACCTGGCTGCAGGTGGCGCTGTAGACCCCGCCTGACCCCGCCTGCCCCGTCTGGCAGTCTGATCCCGCCTGGCTCCATCCGACCTCTACCTCGACGGTGACGACATCCGACCAGCCAACCCACCTGGCTGCAGGTGGCGCTGTAGACCCCGTCTGACCCCGTCTGGCAGTCTGATCCCGCCTGGCTCCATCCGACCTCTACCTCGACGGTGACGACATCCGACCAGCCAACCCACCTGGCTGCAGGTGGCGCTGTAGACCCCGTCTGACCCCGTCTGGCAGTCTGATCCCGCCTGGCTCCATCCGACCTCTACCTCGACGGTGACGACATCCGACCAGCCAACCCACCTGGCTGCAGGTGGCGCTGTAGACCCCGTCTGACCCCGTCTGACCCCGTCCCGCCTCGACAGGGTAACGACATCCGCCTGCTGCACACGTTCCCGTCGGCGCTGGTGTCGGGCCAGCCCAGCCAGCTGCAGGTGGCGCTGTACGAGCGGGACTGGTTGCGCGACGACGGCCAGAAGGTGGACCGCGAGCACCTGATGATGACGCTGGCCGACCTCGAGTACATCATCATCAAGGCGGCGCCCGGGCCCGACGCCCAGCAGACAGCGTCAGTTGGTGGTCCAGCCCCGTCCCGACACCGCCGCCGCTGATGAATTGACGTGTGTTCTCCACGTGACTTAGACTGACTTATACTGTGATTTATATCTACGAGGTCTGAAGTCAGCACAGGTGTCTGTGCTCTATGTACGACACCGCCGCCGCTGATGCATTGGCGTGTGTTCTCCACGTGACTTAGACTGACTTAGACTGTGATTTATATCTATGAGGTGTGAAGTCAGCACAGATGTCTGTGCTCTATGTACGTCACTGCGACGCGTCTTTGCTAGGTTATAGACTGTGGCTTGTCTCTGTTCTGTGTACACACTGTGACTTGCTTCTGTGTTATGTTAAAAGAGTGTAGCGTGACTTTGTGGCGGGTTAGACTACAATGATCGTTGGTAGGCTACAGCCTACCAACGACGTGTCACCGGTAGATTACGGATTGTGGCGTGTTTCTGTGCTTACCAACAGACTGTGACGTGTCTCCGATAGGCTACATACTGTGACGTATTGTTGTGCCTGTCATCAGACTGTGAGCGTCTCTGTACCTGTCAACAGACTGATGTATTTATGTACCTGTCAACAGACTGATGTATTTATGTGCCTGTCAACTGACTATGACGGCTTCACAGACTACATGTCTCTGTGCCTGTCGGAGACATTTTGACTGTGACGTGCCTCTTTGCTTGTCAACAGACTGTGACGTGTCTCTGTGCCTGTCGGAACAACTGTGACTGTACTGTCTCTGTGCCTGTAACACATTGTGACTGATTGTGCCTCTGCCAACAGACTGTGACATGTCTCTGTGCCTGTTGGAGACACATTGTGACTGTGACTGTGACGTGCCTCTGCGCTTGTCAACAGACTGTGACATGTCTCTGTGCCTGTTGGAGACACATTGTGACTGTGACTGTGACGTGCCTCTGCGCTTGTCAACAGACTGTGACATGTCTCTGTGCCTGTTGGAGACACATTGTGACTGTGACTGTGACGTGCCTCTGCGCTTGTCAACAGACTGTGACATGTCTCTGTGCCTGTTGGTTTTTTCTAAGACTACATCTCTGTGCCTTGGAACTGTGACTGTGACGTGCCTCTGCGCTTGTCAACAGACTGTGACATGTCTCTGTGCCTGTTGGAGACACATTGTGACTGTGACTGTGACGTGCCTCTGCGCTTGTCAACAGACTGTGACATGCCTCTGCGCTTGTCAACAGACTGGGACGTGCCTCTGCGCTTGTCAACAGACTGTGACGTGTCTCTGCGCTTGTCAACAGACTGTGACGTGTCTCTGTGTCTGTCAACAGGCTGTCGGAGGTGTCCATAGACGTGGCGGTACCGCACAACACCGGACTGGAGCGGGCGCACGCTGTAGAGCAGTGCTCTTGCCCTCGCGGACACAAGGTACCACGTCACACATTACCCTGCCGAATCACCCGCCACCCGTCACCCGCCACCCATCACCCGCCACCCATCACCCGCCACCCATCACCCGCCACCCATCACCCGCCACCCATTACCCGCCACCCATCACCCGCCACCCATCACCCGCCACCCATCACCCGCCACCCATCACCCGCCACCCATCACCCGCCACCCATTACCCGCCACCCATCACCCGCCACCCATCACCCGCCACCCATTACCCGCCACCCATCACCCGCCACCCATTACCCGCCACCCATCACCCGCCACCCATTACCCGCCACCCATCACCCGCCACCCATCACCCGCCACCCATCACCCGCCACCCATCACCCGCCACCCGTCACCCGCCACCCGCCACCAATCACCCGCCACCCGTCACCCGCCACCCGCCACCCATCACCCGCCACCCATTACCCGCCACCCATTACCCGCTACCCGTCAGCGGGCCCATGCGCGTGAGCATACATGATGCTTGGCCCAGGAATAGCATGAAGGGGTAAAAGAGTTAATCCGCACGGGAATGTTCAGCTTTCGTCTGCACAGAAGGGCAGATTGATATTTGGGAAGAGATGCTTGGCGTTCATTTTTAAATATCGCAGTGCAAGAGGGTGATGTAGGTTGTGTATATTCGTTCACACATATATAGTTAGCACTGAACATTTCGTGTTCAGCTCATCTTGGGCATCTGATATGAAACCATTTGTAGGATTAATGTTTTCCCTTTCTGCTGATGTTGACCCAAGTCAAATGTTCCTTTGCGTTTACTTATTTGCATCAAAGGGGTATATTTGGCAAACTGTTTGTTCTGTTAGCTGTATATTGGGCAAAGCGATATATGTTAAATGGAAAACGTTCAAGCAAGATAGCGTGGATATACGTTTATGCCCCATACACAAAAACATAGATCCAGCAATATGCAAATTCATTCTGTTGAACGTTCACCTACCGAGCACGCTCCGCAGACCCTCCCACCCGAGGAGCTGCTCCGGGCATGCTCCGCAGACCCTCCCACCCGAGGAGCTGCTCCGGGCACGCTCCGCAGACCCTCCCACCCGAGGAGCTGCTCCGAGCACGCTCCGCAGACCCTCCCATCCGTCCGAGGAGCTGCTCCGAGCACGCTCCGCCGACCCTCCCATCCGTCCGAGGAGCTGCTCCGAGCACGCTCCGCCGACCCTCTCATCCGAGGAGCTGCTCCGAGCACGCTCCGCAGACCCTCCCACCCGAGGAGCTGCTCCGAGCACGCTCCGCCGACCCTCCCACCCGAGGAGCTGCTCCGAGCACGCTCCGCAGACCCTCCCATCCGTCTGAGGAGCTGCTCCGAGCACGTTCCGCAGACCCTCCCACCCGAGGAGCTGCTCCGAGCACGCTCCGCCGACCCTCCCATCCGAGGAGCTGCTCCGGGCACGCTCCGCAGACCCTCTCATCCGTCCGAGGAGCTGCTCCGAGCACGCTCCGCAGATCCTCCCACCCGGGGGATGTTCCCTCGCCATTTCCCCTCTAATTGAGATGGAGTCGCGCTACTCCAACCGACAATTTGTGTACCGCGATGAAAATCAATTGATATTCCGATTGTGTACCACGAAACAAATACATTGATATTCCGACTGTGTGCCACCAGACAAATCAACTGGTATTCCGGTTGTGTGCCACGAGATAAATCAATGGTTATTCCGATTGTGTGCTACGATCAAATTAACTGGCAATCCGATTGCGTGCCAAGACGCAAATTAATTGGTATTCCGATTGTGCGCCACGAGACGAATCAATGGGTATTCCGATTTTGGTATCTTCGGTTATCCAGTGACACTCAAGGGCACGTGGAAGGTCTAAGGGGGTTAGACAATTATGCTAAATGTGTCCCCAGAAGATTCGTGAAAACTCTAGATGACTACTTCGAAGTTGACAATGCTGAGATGATCGTTGAACTTAAATTTAGGGTGCAAAATCTCCAAGAACGCGTTTGTTGATGGACAAAGGTAATCTCCGAAATTAACCGACGCCGCTGACCTGATATGAGCTTTGAAACGCTTAGGGCGGTATCCACTATTCTCGAGAGGCGGTTGTTAAGATATTGACACTGCCAATGTTTGGTGTTTACAAGTTGCAGGTCAAGCTAAAATCACTTGAAGTATATGATCGACAGCCACATCAATGCACTGGATTGCAGTAAATGAACATAAATTCCTTGTATGTTATTAGTATATTCCACGGTCTGACGAACACAGCGAGTCTTTGACAGCACGAAAGCATCGTGCCATGTTCGCCGAGCTCAGCGGTCTTCCGTGCGTCATTTGGATGGGTGAGGTTTTCAGGCGCGCCTATCACCATGCATTGACAGTCGTGAGCGGGCAGGTCCCGTACGCTTGCGCCATATGTTGGTGCTTCTTAGCTATGTGTGACCGGCGATGGCTGTGACAGGGTCTTTCGTGTGAGGACTGCGACGTCGGCTTCACACGCTCTCTGCGGGGCCTGTACCTGCGGTTTTGTGAACGTTGCAGCTGCGGAGGCCACAGCGATGAGTGCGATCCAGAGTCGGGCGACTGTCTGGTGAGTGTGACCCCGGGCATCGGCTGTCTGATGAGTGTGATCAGGGCATCGGATGTCTGATGAGTGTGACCCCGGCATCGGCTGTCTGGTGAGTGTGACCCCGGCATCGGCTGTCTGGTGAGTGTGACCCTGGGCATCGGCTGTCTGGTGAGTGTGACCCCGGCATCGGCTGTCTGGTGAGTGTGACCCTGGGCATCGGCTGTCTGGTGAGTGTGTGACCCGGGCATCGGCTGTCTGATGAGTGTGACCCGGGCATCGACTGTCTGGTGAGTGTGACCCGGGCATCGGCTGTCTGGTGAGTGTGACCCCGGGCATCGGCTGTCTGGTGAGTGTGACCCGGGATCGGCTGTCTGATGAGTGTGACCCCGGGCATCGGTTGTCTGGTGAATGTGACCCGGGCATCGGCTGTCTGATGAGTGTGACCCCGGGCATCGGTTGTCTGGTGAATGTGACCCGGGCATCGGCTGTCTGGTGAATGTGACCCCGGGCATCGGTTGTCTGGTGAATGTGACCCGGGCATCGGCTGTCTGGTGAGTGTGACCCCGGGCATCGGTTGTCTGGTGAATGT
Source organism: Ashinkailepas kermadecensis (assembly GCA_034440615.1). Lineage (NCBI taxonomy): Eukaryota > Metazoa > Arthropoda > Thecostraca > Neolepadidae > Ashinkailepas > Ashinkailepas kermadecensis. The sequence continues at coordinate 84,066 of JAOTOM010003013.1, read as the reverse complement.
GACCCGGGCATCGGCTGTCTGATGAGTGTGACCCCGGGCATCGGTTGTCTGGTGAATGTGACCCGGGCATCGGCTGTCTGATGAGTGTGACCCCGGGCATCGGTTGTCTGGTGAGTGTGACCCCGGGCATCGGTTGTCTGGTGAATGTGACCCGGGCATCGGCTGTCTGGTGAGACTGTGACCCGGGTATCGGCTGTCTGGTGAGTGTGACCCCGGGCATCGGCTGTCTGATGAGTGTGACCCCGGGCATCGGTTGTCTGGTGAATGTGACCCGGGATCGGCTGTCTGATGAGTGTGACCCCGGGCATCGGTTGTCTGGTGAATGTGACCCGGGATCGGCTGTCTGATGAGTGTGACCCCGGGCATCGGTTGTCTGGTGAATGTGACCCGGGATCGGCTCGTTTTTGTGAGAAATGATGCCGCTCTGAATCTGTTGTATGCGTGTCGTATGTATTGTGCGAACAGTCAGTTCAGAGTAGTTGCTTAGCCTAGGTGACGTACGAACATTCACGTCACGCACAAGTTGACGCGATAGGGCGGTAAGCAAGCATGGTGAAATACACTCGATATAGCGATAAAACACGGCCAACGTGTTATGAGAAACCACATCTGGATCAATTACTACTCACCGATATCATGCATATACTCTTCGCAAACGGCAACTTAGGCATGCCCTAAGACTAGGCAATATATTTAATTTATATTGTGCCACATTAATACTCTGAGACAGGGGTGGATCCAGGAATTGTCGTGGGGCACATGCAATTCATGCTTAACGTAAGTAACAAGTGCCCAGCGCCATCAATATTGACGGCAATGAGACAGACACATCATGTTCTAAAATGCGATCATGATTTAAGCATTGGCTTTTGCATCATTTTTGTAACATTCTCCAGAACCTGGTTCCACTCGGTACAGGCTTGATACTGAACTGCACGTTTCACCAGCTCTGTTTTCACTTTCGGTGGTTCGAGTGCGCCGAGTTTTGTTCGTATTCTCCTGTCAGTCACGCCAGACTTGGGTTTAAGCAGTAGTGCAGCCAATAGTGCAGGTGCTGGCGATGAGTGCGTGGTGTGATGGACAAGCACGGCATCTTTGTAGCCAATTATGTCGTTTGCAGTACTCCAAGCCAAGCTCCTTTAGGACGAGAGTGATATGTTTCTGAGTGGGTTCTTGGTCGCCATGGGAGTGATGAGTTTCTGAGTGGGGTCTTGGTCACCATGGGAATTTCTGAGCGGGTTCTTGGTCGCCATGGGAGTGATGAGCTTCTGAGTGGGGTCTTGGTCGCCATGGGAGTGATGAGTTTCTGAGTTGGGTCTTGGTCGCCATGAGAGTGATGAGTTTCTTAGTGGGGTCTTGGTCGCAATGGGAGTGATGTATTTCTGAGTTGATTCTTGGTCGCGATGGAAGTGATGTGTTTCTGAATGGGGTCTTGGTAGAATTCGTTCTGCCATGTTTCATTTTTTCCCTCCCTCTTCCTTTTTGGTTTTCCCCAGGGCCGCCTCAGACCAGCGCATAGTGATATTTATGTATGTGGCAGAACTAATGCCTGGGCTGTTATGTAAGGTTGTGCGTCGGAAGCGACTGACTGTGAACACAATTGTGCTGCTCAGGTCAGATCTGCATCCAAAGCAACGACGACATTTTTCAGGAAATATGAACGTGAACATGTTTGTAAGCGAGCTTAAGACAGCTTGAAATTTAAGGATGTGTTACTTTGTGCAATCTGATGCTTACTAGCGTCGTTACCTGGGCGAATTTACCGTTAATTGTCGGGAAGTGCTCGAATTTGCCGTGAATTATCAAGAAATGCGCGAATTTGCCGTAAATTCTCGTCAAATGCACGCATTTGCGTTGACTTGATGGCTCCTTAATATGCCAACCTATCTTATTTTCTTTCCACGTCTACCTTGGTCCTGTCTGCGTGTATGTCTCATCCTGTTGGCAACTACTGTAATCGTTTCCAAAGACAGCTGTGCAGAGTGACTGCTGTGCAACAGTCGTGCGGAGCACGGCCGACTACGGCGCGGCACAAACTGAGCCTGCCGGCACTAATGCCTGCCGGCACTGGCTGAGCCAGCCGGGCTGGCCGCGCGTCTGCGCTGCTGTCGACACTCGGCTCTCTGCGGCAGAACTGCCGCGACAACACGGACGGACCGGCGTGCGATGTGTGCGCGCCCGGCTACACGGGCGACCCGCAGCGCGGCCAGCAGTGCCGGCCCGACGCCACCCGGCCGTGCAGCTGCGACAGACGCGGCGCCGCCGACACCGACTGCGACGCCAGCGGCCAGTGTCGCTGCAAGGTCAGTGGCGCTGCAAGGTCAGTGGCGCTGCCAGGTCAGTGGCGCTGCAGGGTCAGTGGTGCTGCCAGGTCAGTGGTGCTTCAAGATCGGTGGCGCTGCAAGGTGAGTAGCGCTGAGAGGTCTGCGGCGCTGCGAGGTCAGTGGTGCTGCGAGGTCAGTGGCGCTGCAGGGTCAGTGGTGCTGCAGGGTCAGTGGTGCTGCGAGGTCAGTGGCGCTGCAAGGTCAGCGGTGCTGCGAGGTCAGTGGTGCTGCGAGGTCAGTGGCGCTGCAGGGTCAGTGGTGCTGCAGGGTCAGTGGTGCTGCGAGGTCAGTGGCGCTGCGAGGTCAGTGGCGCTGCCAGGTCAGCGGCGCTGCCGGGCCAGTGGCACTGCAGGGTCAGTGGTGCTGCAGGGTCAGTGGTGCTGTGAGGTCAGTGGCGCTGCGACAGCCGTCGGCCGTAACATCGCACCCGGCGTAGCAATCTGGATGGCTTCCTCGCAATGTTATACGGATGCTGTCTGCCATATCCCGCCCTCGTTTAGCGTGTTGTTGAGAGTTTTAACTGCGCTCCATCCGTCCACCACGCAGGCCAAGTTAAGCCGACTTGCCTGTACCACACCCTGTCTACAGCGACTTAACTGTATCCCACCCTGTCCCCGGCAACTTGCCTGTACCCCACGCTGTCCCCGATGATTTACCTGTACCCCACCCTGTCCCTGGCGACGCCAACGTGAAACGGTTCACCTGTGACCTGCCCACATGAAGATTCTCAACTATCTCCAGTCCCCCGCGAACGAACGCGAAGCGTCCTAACTATGATCTGCCCACGTGGAGTTTCTCAAATATGTTCGGTGCCATGCAGGCCAACGTGGAGGGCCTCAACTGTGGCCGGTGCCGGCCGGGCTACTTCGCGCTTTTGGGGGGCAACCCGGACGGCTGCTCGCGCTGTTTCTGCTCGCGCGTCGGCCAACAGTGCTCGGAGGCGGCCTACTTCCGCACCCAGATCCCCATGCAGGTGGTGGACGACGGGCACGGCTTCACGCTCTCCAACAGGTGAGTCGGCCCGACGCGTGACGCCGAGAGAGGAGGGGAAGCGGAAGTCGGCGCCTTGCACCGCTGCCCATGACGTGAAGTTTCAGTCAGTCGTGTGTTACGCGACCGCGGATGGGCATCGGAAGCTCCTTCTTTGGTTGATAACAGACCACATTTTGGGAACTCTTGAGCTTTCGCTTCTGTCGATAGAATGATACGGCGAGAGATTTATGAGCGTGAGGCATACATTAGACGTATTGACAGTGCACCATTTTTGCTGCACAGCGCCTAGTACACTTTTACCAGGTCTCACCCGTGCGCCAACTCCTCGATCTCCTTCCATTCCAGAGTATCCATTGTGTCACCGACCCTCTCCTGTCGCCCAGCCAGCCCCTGTCAACACTCTGGCTCCGAGGTTTATCAATTATGCGTTCTAAGCAGCTTTTGTGTTTGTTTTTTTAATGTAATTATTGTCTATAACCAGAGGGCAGTTTAATTCTTGATGACGTCGTCTTCGAGCTCGACACTGGTGGCCAATGCGAGTGTACCATACCGCCCAGAACGTGCGCTGCCATGGCAACACCTGGCGTCGGTTGTTTCCCAAACGTGAACGTGCGCTGCCATGGCAACACCTGGCGTCGGTTGTTTCCCAAACGTGAACGTGCGCTGCCATGGCAACACCTGGCGTCGGTTGTTTCCCAAACGTGGACGACTGTTGCACGCTGCTTTCCCAGGTACCGCAACAACATCATCCGCAGTGACAAGTTCAGCACCAATACCGCCGAGAACGAAATTGGCTACAGTCAGTTCGCGCAAGGCGCCGACGACAGCATCGGCGAAAGTCTGTACTGGAGCCTCCCGGAGCTGTTCCTCGGCAACCGGGTGAGATTTATCACCGTCGGCCTCCCCTGGCAACCGTCATTTGGGGTATTACGATGCAACACTGCTTGACATGAGGTGGCGGGGATGGGGAGGGGGTCGCTCCTGGAGCTTTGGATGTGAAGACGGTGCTAGCCTTGGATCTTGGTTTTGACTGGTCAGATTTCACATCACTGCAGAGCAGCGACCAGGGGCCGCGGTAGCTCAGTTGGTAGAGTGTCGGACTCTTGATTGCAAGATTGTGGGTTCGAATCTCACAACCAGCGGCATTACCGAGTCCTCCCGCGACCAATCGGCGTGAGAGGCTGGCGACGCTAGATGACCTAGCGGTTGAATGCGTCGTAAAAGAACCCAAGGTTCTTCTTCTAGAGCAGGGAGCAGCGGTGTGACGAGGTTGTCTGGGTCAGCTGACCCCATGGGGGTAGCATGGTGCTTCTTGTGTCAGCTGGCCCCACGGATGTGCCTGTGCCAACTGGCTTCTTATCAAGGTATGTGACGAATTTCCTCCCGCCTCAGCTGGCATCATACGGGGGAAAGCTGATGGTGAGGCAGCGCTACGACGAGAAGCCTGGCGCCAAGTCGTACAGCGACGCCGACGTCATCATCAGCGGCAACGGCATCGCGCTTACCTGGGTCAACCCGTCGCCGCCGCCGCCGGGCAGGTCAGCACCATTGACGGCATGCGCGCCAGCTTCAGACGTGACGCGTCCTGTGTCGACGGGGGCTGTCCTGGCGGCTGCTGAGTGCCGGCCGCATCGTCTTCTTTCTGTGGGAGCGCCGAGGCTGAATTTGGGTATAAACCATCGGAGGGTAGCTGAAATCCCTTGGATGCTTTACTCCGAAATTACGTTTTCAAATAGATTTCAAGCAAAGCCGTTTTGAAATGGCACGGAAGCGGGTGAAAACATGAATGTAAATGGTGGCATGTGAAATGGTTAACCGTCCAGTTTCTCAGACTGGAGGCAGGCCGAGTGAATGGGTACCTGTCCAGTTTGCCATATCGGAGGCAGGTCGAGTGGTGAATGCTTCTTGTCCAGTTTGTTAGACTGGAGGCAGGCCGAATGATGTGAATGGTTCGCTGTCCAGTTTGTCAGATTGGAGACAGGCCGAGTGTGAGTGGTTACCTATCCAGTTAACCAGATTGGAGGCAGGCCGAGTGACGTGAATGCGCTGGGCCGCGGCTGCGCCTCGTGTGTAGCCGCAGCCGCGCCTCGTGTGTAGCCGCAGCCGCGCCCCGTGTGTAGCCGCAGCCGCGCCTCGTGTGTAGCCGCAGCCGCGCCTCGTGTGTAGCCGCAGCCGCGCCTCGTGTGTAGCCGCAGCCGCGCCTCGTGTGTAGCCGCAGCCGCGCCGTGTGTAGCCGCAGCCGCGCCTCGTGTGTAGCCGCAGCCGCGCCCCGTGTAGCCGCAGCCGCGCCCGTGTGTAGCCGCAGCCGCGCCCGTGTGTAGCCGCAGCCGCGCCGCCGTGTGTAGCCGCAGCCGCGCCCCGTGTGTAGCCGCAGCCGCGCCTCGTGTGTAGCCGCAGCCGCGCCCTCGTGTGTAGCCGCAGCCGCGCCTCCGTGTGTAGCCGCAGCCGCGCCGCAGTCGCGCTGTGTTAGCCGCAGCCGCGCCCGTGTGTAGCCGCAGCCGCGCCTCGTGTGTAGCCGCAGCCGCGCCGTCGTGTAGCCCACCGCGCCCTGTAGCCGCAGCCGCCTCGTGTGTAGCCGCAGCCGCGCCCGTGTGTAGCCGCAGCCGCGCCTCGTGTGTAGCCGCAGCCGCGCCTCGTGTGTAGCCGCAGCCGCGCCTCGTGTGTAGCCGCAGCCGCGCCTCGTGTGTAGCCGCAGCCGCGCCCCGTGTGTAGCCGCAGCCGCGCCCCGTGTGTAGCCGCAGCCGCGCCTCGTGTGTAGCCGCAGCCGCGCCTCGTGTGTAGCCGCAGCCGCGCCCCGTGTGTAGCCGCAGCCGACCGCTGACCGTCACCACGGCCACCTCCACATCGGCACTGGTCGGCCGCTGAACCGTGACGTAGCTCAACGCCACACGACGTGACGTGCCGTGCCGTGACGCCACACGACGTGACGTGACGTGACGTGACGCCACACGACGACGACGCCGTACGCCACACGACGACGGACGACGTGACGCCACACGACGTGACGTGCCGTGACGCCACACGACGTGACGTGACGTGACGTGACGCCACACGACGTGACGTGACGTGACGTGACGCCACACGACGTGACGTGACGTGACGTGACGCCACACGACGTGACGTGACGTGACGTGACCGGCCGCAGGACCAGCACGTTCGAGGTGGAGCTGTCTGAGGCGGCCGGCTGGAGCCGGCTGGACACCACGCGCAGCGCCGAGCCCGCGCGACGCTCCGACCTGATGACCGTGCTGAGCGCCGTCGGCTCGATCCTGGTGCGCGCCACCTACTCCAACAGCTTGCAGAGCACCTACCTGAGCAACGTCGTCATGGACACGGCCATCCAGACGGTGGGTGGACGGCTCGTCGACGACCAGTTACGGGGCGAGGTTTGTGGAGACGTGTGGCGTCTCAATGTCGACACAGGTGGAATGTGACGTGTTTGTGCAGCGCTCCATGTGTAGTGTGTGGACGCTGCACGTGACGTGTGATGCGATCACTTCCGGCTGATATTTGTGCTGAAGCCATTTCGGCTCTTCAGCGGGTTGAATTTCCTTGCTGCAGCAATGTCGCTTGCTCGTCGGACTGAAAAGAGCATATTTGCTTACTGTATCAGTCGACAATTATCTAACGGATCGGTCGCCGGTCACCGGTCACCGGTCACCGTCAGGGGATGCCCGCACACTGAGAGTGGCCTTGTCTCTGTGCTCTGCAGGACACTCAACAGGGTCCCGCCCGAGGGATTGAGCAGTGCCGGTGCCCGCCCGAGTACGTCGGTATCTCCTGTCAGGTATGACCTGTTCTACAACCGTTCACCCACCCTCGAGCACGGCTGTTCTACACCCATCCACCCACCCTCGAGCACGGCTGCTGTACATCCATCCACCCACCTTCGAGCATGGCTGTTCTACATCCATCCACCCACCCTTAAGTACGTGTTCCTCTGCTGGTACTAGGGAGCGAGCCACCCGTTCGTTGTGCAGGAGAGGATATGGCGATATTGTGATGTTTTCTGTGCACGAGAGCAATCCACTCTTGCATTCGTGGGGTGAGATATTCTCCCGATCACTGGTACGACATGGCGTACCATTGATATAGGTCAGATGTCCCTCCATTTACACAAGCGAGGTGTACTTTCACGGATTAGAACCGGGATGAGATGTGGCTTCATTTGTTGGACGAGTTGTCCCTCCATTGACGAGCACGAAATGCCCATCCATTAGTAGGGACGAGTTGTCCCTTCACACTGATGGTGGCTGCTGTCGAGGTGTGGCTCTACTGGCGAGAACGGAATGTCCCTCTGCCGGGCACGTGGTAAGGATATTGTTCGCGTCTATACTTTTAAAATATGCTATATGCAGTGAACCCCTTTCTGTGCACGTATCAGTGAATCTATATCTTCTGTACATTCCTATCACCGATCACCCAAAATAAACAACGGCCAAAGCTTTCAAAAATTTCCGCGCCAGAGTTTACAACATGCGATGTGTCCGAACCTCCATGTTTGTGCATGGTTATCGATGCTAACCGTCATCTGTTCTATCCACTAATTATATGCTCTCTCCGTCGGCCGCAGGACTGCGCCCCGGGCCACTACCGGGTCACCACGGATCCGCTGGGCACATGTCGCGGCTGTCCATGCAACGGCAACGAGGAGACGTGCTTCCTGGGTCCGGACCGCCGAGTGCAGTGCCGCTGTCGGCCGAGCTACTCCGGCCAGTACTGCGAGCTCAGAGGTGGGCGTGGTCAGATCAGAGGCGAGCATGGTCAGATCGGAGACAGGCGTGGTCAGATCAGAGGGGGCGTGGTCAACCAGATACAGGCGTGGTCAGATTAGATGTGGACATGGTCAGATCAGATGTGGGCGTGGTCAGATCAGAGGAGGGCCTGGTCAGATCAGATACAGGCGTGGTCAGATCCGATGTGGGCGTGGTCAGACCAAAGGTGGGCGTGGCTATGTCATGTGCGCGTCGTCAGATCAGAGATGGATGTGGTCAGATCAGATATGGGCGTGGTATGATCAGAGACAGGAGTGGTTAGATCAGATATGGGCGTGGTCAGATCAGAGGTGGGCGTGGTCAGATCAGAGATGGGCGCCGTTATGTCAGAGGTGGGTGTGGTGAAGATGCAGGTGGGCGTAAGGAGACCAGAGACGGGTTTGGTGAGGATAGAGGTGCGTGTGGTGTGACTAGCTTGAAGTGCGTGTGGAGCGACTATAGGTAGGTGTGTTGATGCAGGGTGACGTGCGGAAGCCAGGGCTGAGTATGTTGAGGATAGATGTGGGCATGGTGAGACTAGATGTGGGCATGGTGGGACCAGATGTGGGCATAGTGGGGTGTTGCGTTGTCACGAGGCTGAAGTTAGCTGTTGGTGATGGTATTGAAGTAATCGAGTCACCAAGTGCTATTTAACCCGCAATTTGTGACCCGGTGCCCGTGGCCTGATGACCTGGTGACCTGACAAGCTTGTGATCCAGTACCCCGTGACACGTGACCAGTGATGTGATGACGACAGATGACGGCAGCGGGCCGGGCACCCCGCCAGCACCCACCATCTCGATCAGCATCAGCGAGCCCATCATAGTGAAGCAGGTCGGCGAGCGAGTCAGCCTCCGCTGCTCGGGCCGCTCCCTCACAGGCGACAGGGTGAGTTCCACACTCTGACACTCACAGGTAGCCAGGTGAGCCTCGCACCCTGGCACTCACCGATGCGAGAGGCTTAGCTAGCCCTGTCATTTGTCCCGATACGGGAC
>JAOTOM010003013.1:0-72500 GCA_034440615.1 Ashinkailepas kermadecensis | reverse complement strand
GGTGTGTTTGGTGTGTGTGATGTGTGTGATGTGTGTGGTGTGTGTGGTGTGTGGGGTGTGGTGTGATGTGTGTGGTGTGATGTGATGTGTGTGGTGTGATGTGATGTGTGTGGTGTGTTTGGTGTGTGTGGTGTGGTGTGATGTGTGTGGTGTGATGTGATGTGTGTGGTGTGTTTGGTGTGTGTGGTGTGGTGTGATGTGTGTGGTGTGATGTGATGTGTGTGTGGTGTGTTTGGTGTGTGTGATGTGTGTGATGTGTGTGATGTGTGTGGTGTGTGGGGTGTGATGTGATGTGATGTGATGTGGTGTGTGTGGTGTGTTTGGTGTGTTTGGTGTGTGTGGTGTGTGTGGTGTGGTGTGGTGTGATGTGTGTGTGTGTGTGTGGTGTGATGTGACGTGATGTGATGTGTGGTGTGGTGTGGTGTGATGTGTGTGTGGTGTGATGTGGTGTGATGTGGTGTGTTTGGTGTGTGTGATGTGTGTGGTGTGTGTGATGTGGTGTGTGGTGTGTGGTGTGATGTGATGTGGTATTTGGTGTGTTTGGTGTGTGTGGTGTGTGTGGTGTGTGTGATGTGTGTGGTGTGTGTGGTGTGTGTGATGTGTGTGATGTGTGGTGTGTGGTGTGTGTGATGTGTGTGATGTGTGTGATGTGGTGTGGTTGGTGTGTGTGGTGTGTGTGGTGTGTGTGGTGTGTGGTGTGTGTGATGTGTGTGGTGTGTGTGATGTGTGTGATGTGGGTGTGGTGGTGTGTGTGTGTGTGTGGTGTGTGTGATGTGTGTGTGTGTGTGTGTGATGTGATGTGTGTGATGTGTGTGATGTGGTGTGGTTGGTGTGTGTGGTGTAGAGTGACGTGACGACGGCGCGCCGCCAGGTGTTGATCCGGTGGTACAAGCAGTCCGGCGAGCTGCCTCGCGACCGCGCCGTCGACGACGGCCGCGGGCTGCTGGTGATCCGCGCCGTCATATCGGCCGACGCCGGCATCTACGTGTGCGAGGCACGCGACTCGGTGTCGACCGTCACCGAACAGTCTGAGCTGCGCGTGGAAGGTGGGTGACGTCACATAACAGTGCGGCTCTGCCGGTGGATGAGGATTTGATGCGATCGGAACATGTTTGTGCACACAAACAGGTGCACAAACATATTCCGAGCCAACCGTCCTGTCTCACCTGTCGCTACTCTTCGCCCGCGACCAATCGGCGTGAGAGACTGGCGACGCTACATGACTCAACGGTCGACGTGTCGTAAAACCAGTAACCACCACCAACAGCCTACCGTCCTGATAGCCCATACCAGCAGTGTGGGCTATCGCTGGGGAGCGGGTGCCGCCACAGAGCTGGCGGCCGCTAGGTGGCCGACGACACATAACATTGCAGGCTGCCGATGGGGTAGGCGTGTCGACACACAACAGTGTGGGCTGCTGGGGCCGATGGAAGTGTGGGCTGCAGTGTGGGTAGATGGGGTGCGGGGTGAGAGTAAGGGGAGTAGTGTCGCGGAACAAGCTGATCAGCAATTGGGAGGTAGACGATGGCCGTCGAATTTGGGCACGTCACTTATATCGCTTAGCTGATGAATCTCTAAGGCCGGTGTGGACCAAGTTCGCTCCGTTTTTAATGCGGTGTCTCGGCAGCCGCGGTAAGTTCCATGTAGTGACTTTCTAATGTTAAGCAGTGTTCTTGTTGTGATTTCATGAACAACGTGACCGCTGTGGTTCGGTTTGCCTTGGAGATCGCCCTTCTCCTCCGCCCTCCTAGCACGCACACCAACCGATTTTTGCTCATCTAGAGCTGCTCAAGCAGCGATCACGTCAAACGATCAGTGTTGGCTGGGTGGATACGCGACATGTGTTGGCTGGGTGGGTACGTCACACGACATGTGTTGGCTGGGTGGGTACGTCACACGACATGTGTTGGCTGGGTGGGTACGCGACATGTGTTGGCTGGGTGGGTACGTCACACGACATGTGTTGGCTGGGTGGGTACGTCACACGACATGTGTTGGCTGGGTGGGTACGTCACACGACATGTGTTGGCTGGGTGGGTACGCGACATGTGTTGGCTGGGTGGGTACGTCACACGACATGTGTTGGCTGGGTGGGTACGCGACATGTGTTGGCTGGGTGGGTACGTCACACGACATGTGTTGGCTGGGTGGATACGCGACATGTGTTGGCTGGGTGGGTACGTCACACGACATGTGTTGGCTGGGTGGGTACGCGACATGTGTTGGCTGGGTGGGTACGTCATACGACATGTGTTGGCTGGGTGGGTACGCGACATGTGCGTCTAACCCACGTGAACTCTTCCAAGCGAACAATGGCGCGCAAGGTACAGACTCTCTCCTGAATCCGGCACTGCTCTTGCTCAGTGTGCTACTGGCTCTCGTTGTGTCTCGCTCTACCCACTGTCACCCCAAAAGAAATGGTAAATGCTCCAGCAGCAAGGTCCGATAGTCTGAGGCTTTGCGTGCGTTTCTATTTGCTCACCGTGCAGCAAACACAACTGGTCTCTTAGTGTGCCTATTTTTACAAGTTTGCAGTAATTATTCACAGTAGGTGATGAAGGACCAAAAATGTCTTAAAGGTGATGAAATAGATATGCGCTCGCGAGCTTTGGGTTGTCTCATTATAATGTCACATTATGTGTTCTTCTTTTAGTGTAAAATGGCTGCATGAAGCTCCCAATTTTGGTATGCTCGTATTCGCTGTCAGGAAATGCATGTAAAACAAAGAGTCCTTATTATACATATTTTATGTTTGAAAATATGATGGATAAGCATGCAAATGAACAAAGAGAATACTTGGTTGGGATGCACCAACGGCTCTTATTCGTTTTGTTTATCTTCTTTTCACCCATCAACAGCATGTATTGCCAATTGTTCTGGCCTTGGTTGCCTTCGTTCCCCATCAGTGTTCCAACTCCTTTCCTCCTCGGGGTATGTCCTTCAGATGGGAACCCTGTGCTGGACGCATTGTATAGAGGCATGAATAGGTATTACCTCATGCATTGGGTTATTGTATCGCTACATTTAATGTATTCTAGTCTTGTGTACGTTAATTATCGGTCCAGAGTGTGTCCGGTGCTTTCATAGACCGTTGGCCGCATGCTCCTAGCGAACGAGACCAGACTCTTCGATGAACCCTGCTAATTGTGGCAAGGAAAATGGCATGCTCCAGTCGTCGTGTTGTTCCTTGCTTTTAACTTGACAGGTGTTCGTTCTCTCATGTTGCTCTTGCCATTTGTGTGGAGTATTTGTGTTTAATCCTACGAGATCTTCGAGTCGTGAGTCGGCCTCCTACTGCTGCTCAGTCTGCGTTGTGTGTATGCACAAACACGTCCCGAGCCGACCGTTCTGCTCTCGTCATTCAGTTAGATCCGCTGCAAGTTTCCATTGCTGCTCGCTTTCATCGCGAGGCTTTCTCTGATGCACTTGCCTGATTGTTTGTTTGTTTTTTTTACTTTTGCGGCGGCACTTTTGCTGTCGGGTGGGTAACTTTGGATGACTCTCACGGCACCCTCGTTATCTGCCAAAAACGGCAGCCAATGGCTGATCCTGTGCATGCAACACGGGCCATTATAGCCAGCCGCTTTCTCCCGCCCGTTCAGCGCCCACAGTAACGCTGTGGGCGCTGGTTCTGGTTTAGACAAAGCGTAAGTACCATCTTACATTCATTTGCAATGCGCTATGCTGTTGCGATATGCTGCGATATGCGCTATGCTTTTGCGTGATATGCGATCTAGCCAGTCTGCTCTTCCGATTGATCACAAGCGGCGAAATTACGAGAAGATAAGGAGTCGCCAGCGTGGCTCTGTGGTTGGCGTAAGCGTTGCCTTTCTCACTAATGTTAAATTATGAGAATTCCCGGAACTGCTTCAATTTGTATCACTCTTTAGCTTAGTTGCGGAACTCGCACACCTGCCCAGGTTTAAGGGCATTGCATATTAGTAATGTGTCTGCGATCTTCTGCTTTCCTCCATCAATGGATATACTAGCTGAAGTGTACGGCGCCTCCACGTCTGATGGAGCATATATTGAGACGGGCGCCACCAATGCTGTCCCTCGCTGTTCCTGCTACCCACGTGCACACTGGTATCTGATGTCTGAAGATGTGTGATGGTGCACACTGATGTCTGATTGAAGGACGCTGGGCGACGCTGATGTCCGATTGGTAGATTCTGGCGAACGCTGATGTCTGATTGGTGGCCGCTCACGTCTGGTTGGCGGACTGTGGCTGACACTGGTATCTGATTGGTGAACGCTCACGTCTGACTGGCTGATGCTGAACGACGCTGGTGTCTGATTGGCGGACAGGTGGAGGGGCTGGGTTGACGCCGCCGCGGATCACCCTCTCGCCGCGGTACCTGCAGCTGAACGTCGGAGAGCTGGCGCGCTTTGAGTGCTCCGCCGAGGGCAGTCCGCCGCCCAGGCTGGAGTGGAGCGGCGGCCGCGGCGGCCGGCTGGAGTCGGACGTAAGTGGCGGCTGGAGTCGGACGTGAGTGGCGGCTGGAGTTGGACGTGAGTGGCGGCTGGAGTCGGACGTGAGTGGCGGCTGGAGTTGGACGTGAGTGGCGGCTGGAGTTGGACGTGAGTGGCGGCTGGAGTCGGACGTGAGTGGCGGCTGGAGTTGGACGTGAGTGGCGGCTGGAGTCGGACGTAAGTGACGGCTGGAGTTGGACGTGAGTGGCGGCTGGAGTTGGACGTGAGTGGCGGCTGGAGTTGGACGTGAGTGGCGGCTGGAGTTGGACGTGAGTGGCGGCTGGCGCGCGAGTCGGACGTCGAGGCTGGCGGCTGGAGTCGGACGTGGGGTGGCGGCTGGAGTCGGACGTAGTGGCGGCTGGAGTCGGACGTGAGTGGCGGCTGGAGTCGGACGTGAGTGGCGGCTGGAGTCGGACGTGAGTGGCGGCTGGAGTTGGACGTGAGTGGTGGCTGGAGTCGGACGTAAGTGACGGCTGGAGTTGGACGTGAGTGGCGGCTGGAGTTGGACGTGAGTGGCGGCTGGAGTTGGACGTGAGTGACGGCTGGAGTTGGACGTGAGTGGCGGCTGGAGTTGGACGTGAGTGGCGGCTGGAGTTGGACGTGAGTGGCGGCTGGAGTTGGACGTGAGTGGCGGCTGGAGTTGGACGTGAGTGGCGGCTGGAGTCGGACGTGAGTGGCGGCTGGAGTTGGACGTGAGTGGCGGCTGGAGTCGGACGTGAGTGACGGCTGGAGTCGGACGTGAGTGGCGGCTGGAGTTGGACGTGAGTGGCGGCTGGAGTCGGACGTGAGTGACGGCACGGGTACACGTGCGAGCCACCGGCCGGGCGGTGTGTGTCATCAACACGAGCCGTGTATTCAACGTGACTTCAGTCTGCTCCGGCGTCTCTCCTCACCAGAGTGTGGCTCTAACGTCTCACTATGTAGCGATGCCGTCGCCTCAGCCCTCTCCATCGTCTCCCCGTGGTCGGTGCACGACCCCGACATTTGACCATGTGCTGACTTGGAGGCATCACCGAGGCGTCTCCCTCTTCTCCCTGTGGTCGGTGGACAGCTGCAACATTTGACCATGTGCCGCCTTTGCGGCATCACTTGAACGACGCTGCACTGACCTGCGCTGATCGTTTATCCGCGGCACCAGGTGTCCATCATCAACGGCGACCTGGTGATCGGCGCCGTGCGGAAGGCGCACGAGTCTGAGTATACGTGCACGGCCACCAACGCGGCCGGCACCGACTCCGTGCGCACCATCATCTACGTGAGCGGCGAGGACGTGCTGCCGCCGCGGCCGGAGCCCGACACAGACCTGGGCGAGGTGTACCCCGAACAGGTGGTGGTCCGAGCCGGCGAGCCCATCCAGATCACGTGCCGCGCCCGCCAGGCGGCCACCGTGGTGTGGAGCATCGACGGCGGCTCGCTGCCACAGGTCAGTCGTCGGCTGGCAGCGGGGTATAGGTGTAAGGTCAGTCGCTCACAAGGGTCTGCCACGTCAGTGTCACGAGAGTCAATCACCGACGACGATTGTAGGTGGAGTCACACAGAGGGTCAGGTCAGCTGTTCGTGATACGATGTTGCATCGGACAACGGGGGCCAATTTCGCAATACAGAGGGGAGATAGAATGCGGAAGTCAGGTCAGGTAATGTCAGGACACCTCAGGTCACGGAGATCAGGCCAGTCTCTCTGAAATCAGGTTGGATCGTCGAGGTCAAGTCAACCGCTCATGTCAAGAGTTATGACTCTGAAGTCAAAGCCGTCGCTATGGGCTTAGATGTGGATGGGCATTAGGCGGCCGAGGCGATGTTTATTTTGTTTATTTGAGTATACGATGTTTATTTTGCTGCCTGACTGCTTGGGGTAAACTCACTAGGCACATCAATAGCACATGTAAGAAAATACACTACCTATTTGCTTTCTCCCGCACGCTTCGTCCGTAGGATTTGACGCCCCCCTCGGAGTCCCCTACCCTGTTTTGTGGCCAATTTAGCTGCACGGCTACTCGAGGGCGTTTCCGATGAGCGGAGTGACTGTCGGTTGGCCCAATCATAGGGGAAGGGGAGCTTACAGAGTGTGGCAACATGTCAAGACTTCAAGAAGTGCTGACGGTTGTGCTTGAGGCGCTGATGTGTGCCGACGTTTGTGTTCGCCAGAGTGCTACTCAGTCTCGTGGGGTGCTGACCATCGCCGACGCCCAGCCAGCCGACTCTGGCATCTACGTCTGCACCATCACCATCATCTCGGGCACCAGGTCAGCATTGCTGAAATCGCTGGGAACTGGCGAGGACTTCAGTTCTCTTTCTTGACACAGATCAATGATCACAACATAGAATAGCGATTCCCGTCCAGATCAGTGATTCCGGTGCAGGTCAGTGAACCCAGCGCGGGTCAGTGAATCTGATACTCATGTCATCACATGAAAAACCGGCACATATATCATCGGTCTTCTGGACACCGATTCAGATAGTGTCACATTCTCCCGGATCCGGTAGGGACTCGCTAACACATGTCAGGTCATATGAGGCCGTGTCGCACTATCCCAGACATTGTCCAGGCTATTCTGAGTATGTCGCCCTGACGCCGCGCAGTGGCATTGTATGACGCCTTGCAGTCTTCAGGCTATTCTGAGTATGTCGCCCTGACGCCGCGCAGTGGCATTGTATGAGTATTCGCCCTTGCAGTCCTTCAGTCTTCAGGCTATTCTGAGTATGTCGCCTTGACGCCGCGCAGTGGCATTGTATGACGCCTTGCAGTCTTCAGGCTATTCTGAGTATGTCGCCTTGACGCCGCGCAGTGGCATTGTATGACGCCTTGCAGTCTTCAGGCTATTCTGAGTATGTCGCCCTGACGCCGCGCAGTGGCATTGTATGACGCCTTGCAGTCTTCAGGCTATTCTGAGTATGTCGCCCTGACGCCGCGCAGTGGCATTGTATGACGCCTTGCAGTCTTCAGGCTATTCTGAGTATGTCGCCCTGACGCCGTGCAGTGGCATGTATGACGCCTTGCAGTCTTCAGGCTATTCTGAGTATGTCGCCCCGCCGTGCAGTGGCATTGTATGACGCCTTGCAGTCTTCAAGGCTATTCTGAGTATGTCGCCCTGACGCCGCGCAGTGGCATTGTATGACGCCTTGCAGTCTTCAGGCTATTCTGAGTATGTCGCCCTGGAGCCGTGTAGCGGTGTTCTCTGCCGACGTGTTGTGTTTTGGCCCTAAAGTCCTAATACCTAACTGTTGTGTTTTGGCCTACCACAGTTTGGCGGTTTTGCCCGCCATGGCACAGTGATTTTGTTTGCCGTCGCGCAGTGGCTCTGTTTGCCGCCACGTAGTGGTTCTTTCTCCCGCCGTGCAGTGGATCTGCCTCCCGCCGTGTAGTGGATCTGTCTCACGCCGTGCAGTGGATCTGTCTCCCGCCGTGTAGTGGATCTGTCTCCCGCCGTGTAGTGGATCTGTCTCCCGCCGTGCAGTGGATCTGTCTCCCGCCGTGCAGTGGATCTGTCTCCCGCCGTGCAGTGGATCTGTCTCCCGCCACGTAGTGGATCTGTCTCCCGCCACGTAGTGGTTCTGTCTCCCGCCACGTAGTGGTTCTGTCTCCCGCCGTGCAGTGGATCTGTCTCCCGCCGTGCAGTGGATCTGTCTCCCGCCGTGCAGTGGTTTTGTCTTCCGCCGTGCAGCGGTTCTGTCTTCCGCCGTCTAGTTGTTTTACGTGCCATTGTGCAATGATTTACAGGAGGGCGAACAACGACTCTTATGTATCATTTTGTTTTAAAAATGCGCGCTGTGTATGTAATGGCCTAGATGTTTTGCCCCTAACTATGGACTCGGGATAACATTCCGCAGATTTGGTCTTATGCTGTGTTCTTGCCTACGAAAAAGTTTTGTTTCTGTATCGATCGTAATCTTTTATCTGCCATTGTACTACTTTGTAACTTTTGTGTGTTGGCGCTTGTAAGTATCGACACAACGATCTGACCTGGCGGCATGAGCTAGTGACCCTAAATGACCCGGTCATCAATAGGAGCCTAACTGTCTGTTTGTGAAACAGTCAGGAGAAGCGGGTGCGTGTGGAAGTGCAGGACTCTGTGCCTCGACCTCGACCTCGGCCTCGACCGCGGCCGGGCAATCCCCTTACGGTCCGCATCGAGCCCGACCAGCAGACTGTGGCGCAGGGCACGGCGATCGAACTGCGCTGCCTGACAGACGGTAGGCACCCGTAGACGACACTGGCCGGCACAGGGTGGCAGACGGTAGGCACCCGTAGACGACACTGGCCGGCACAGGGTGGCAGACGGTAGGCACCCGTAGACGACACTGTCCGGCACAGGGTGGCAGACGGTAAGTACCTGTGGACGGTGCTGTCCGGCACAGGGTGGCAGACGGTAGGCACCCGTAGACGACACTGGCCAGCACAGGGTGGCAGACGGTAAGTACCTGTGGACGGTGCTGTCCGGCACAGGGTGGCAGACGGTAGGCACCCGTAGACGACACTGGCCGGCACAGGGTGGCAGACGGTAAGTACCTGTGGACGGTGCTGTCCGGCACAGGGTGGCAGACGGTAAGTACCTGTGGACGGTGCTGTCCGGCACAGGGTGGCAGACGGTAAGCACCTGTGGACGGCTCTGTCCGGCCCAGGTGGCAAACTGTAAGTACCTGTGGACGGTGCTGTCCGGCACAGGGTGGCAGACGGTAAGTACCTGTGGACGGTGCTGTCCGGCACAGGGTGGCAGACGGTAAGTACCTGTGGACGGTGCTGTCCGGCACAGGGTGGCAGACGGTAAGCACCTGTGGACGGCTCTGTCCGGCCCAGGTGGCAAACTGTAAGTACCTGTGGACGGTGCTGTCCGGCACAGGGTGGCAGACTGTAAGTACCTGTGGACGGCTCTGTCCGGCACAGGGTGGCAGACTGTAAGTACCTTTGGACGGCACTGTCCGACATAGGGTGGCAGACAGTAAGCACCTGTGGACGGTAAGTACCTGTTGACGGCGCTGTCCGACATAGGGTGGCAGACGGTAAGCACCTGTGGACGGTAAGTACCTGTGGACGGCGCTGCCCGACATAGGGTGGCAGACGGTAAGCACCTGTGGATGGTAAGTACCTGTGGACGGCGCTGTCAGACATAGGGTGGCAGACGGTAAACACCTGTGGACCATAAGTACCTGTGGACGGCGCTGTCCGACATAGGGTGGCAGACGGTAAGCACCTGTGGACGGTAAGTACCTGTGGACGGCTCTGTCCGGCACAGGGTGGCAGACGGTAAGCACCTGTGGACGGCGCTGTCCGGCATAGGGTGGCAGACGGTAAGTACCTGTGGACGGCGCTGTCCGGCACAGGGTGGCAGACGGTAAGCACCTGTGGACGGTAAGTACCTGTGGACGACACTGTCCGGCACAGGGTGGCAGACGATAAGCACCTGTGGACGGTAAGCACCTGTGGACGGCGCTCTCCGGCACAGGGTGGCAGACGGTAAGCACCTGTGGACGGTGCTGTCCGGCACAGGGTGGCAGACGGTAAGCACCTGTGGACGGTGCTGTCCGGCACAGGATGGCGTGTGTCATCTCTCAGTAGTACATATAAGTGAAATTGCCATGCAATTCCTGTCATCTTAAAGCAAGTTATCGGATATGAGCATTTGATGTAATGTGATATTCTGGATTATGCTGTGTAACATGCATCACGTGTATGCCACGGCATGGATCTTTATTAGGCACTTTCAGTAACTTGGCTGTCGTATCGCTATGAACACCATATATATGCCCTTGCCACTTGAAACACAGTGTTCTCTTAATCCTATAGGTATGTTTCTCTTGTCCTCAAGCTTTTGCCCTTTCGATCTGGCACTGCATTCTCCATTTAACCCCTAACTCCCATCACCCGGTTCATCCCTCCGCCTGGCTCCTCCTCCCCATCTGGCCTTCTAACATGTGTGTCGATTTGTATTCTTTTGAGACGGCCCTGCCCCCCCACCCCCAATAATTCCAACTTGTATTATGGGGCCCTATGGGGTGCTCTCCCCCCCCCCCTATCAATTGAGCCCTCCAATTTCCCCAACGCATTGCCCCCACCACCACCACCACCACCGAAAAAAAAATCAGAAATGAACGCCCCTGCCTACTACCCTATCCGCCGACTCTTTGATCTCCGACTGTCTTGCTCATACTCCCTCATCTAACCGTACGCTGACACTGTGGCCTTCTGCTCCTCTGGACGTCTAGTCCTCTAACCCTATGTCCTTCCGTCTCTGCGAGCCCTGACACTGTGGCCATCTGCTCCTCTGGACGTCTAGTCCTCTAACCCTCTGCCCCTCCGTCTCTGCGAGCCCTGACACTGTGGCCATCTGCTCCTCTGGACGTCTAGTCCTCTAATCCTCTGCCCTCCGTCCACCTGCTCCTCTGGACGTCTAGTCCTCTAATCCTCTGCCCCTCCGTCTCTGCGAGCCCTGACACTGTGGCCATCTGCTCCTCTGGACGTCTAGTCCTCTAATCCTCTGCCCCTCCGTCTCTGCGAGCCCTGACACTGTGGCCATCTGCTCCTCTGGACGTCTAGTCCTCTAACCCTCTGTCCCTCCGTCTCTGCGAGCCCTGACACTGTGGCCATCTGCTCCTCTGGACGTCTAGTCCTCTAACCCTCTGTCCCTCCGTCTCTGCGAGCCCTGACACTGTGGCCATCTGCTCCTCTGGACGTCTAGTCCTCTAATCCTCTGCCCCTCCGTCTCTGCGAGCCCTGACTAGGGACGTGTGATCCCTGCCCGCTGACTCCCGACCGGCTATCCTACAGGGTCGGCCGAGGTGCGCTGGTCCAAGGCCAGCGAGCAGCTGCCCGAGCGGGCGCTGATCCGAGGCAGCGCGCTGGTCATCCCCGACGCCCAGGTGTCCGACCGCGGCCTCTACGTCTGCCTGGCGACGTCGGCGGCCGGGTCCGGCCAGAGCTCGGCCACCGTCGAGGTGGAACGTGAGTGCGCCGGTCGCTGGCCACTGGCCGACCCGCACCCCGGCCAGTGGCCCTGTCGCTGGCTGCCGTGTGCCTGTAGCTCCCGCTTAGGTGTGTGTGGGTGTGTTTGTGTCGCCTGTGCTGCCCGTTTTGTCTGTCGTCTGTCGTCTGTAGTCTGTCGTCTGTCGTCTGTCGTCTGTCGTCTGTCGTCTGTCGTCTGTCGTCTGTCTGTCGTCTGTCGTCTGTCGTCTGTCGTCTGTCGTCTGTCGTCTGTCGTCTGTCGTCTGTCGTCTGTCGTCTGTCGTCTGTCGTCTGTCGTCTGTCGTCTGTCGTCTGTCGCCTGTCGCCTGTTGCCGTGTGCTGCCCAAATATACATCGATGCGAACCTGATTCGCGGCTTGTTCGCTGTTCGTGATTCCGGTGACCTGTGCTGCTTGTGGTGGCGTGGTCCCCTGTCGCGTGACCTGTAGCGGCGTGGTCTCTGTTATGTTGCCTGTGGCAGCGTGGTCCCCTGTCGTGTAGCCTGTGTTGCCTGTGGCGGCGTGGTCCCCTATCGTGTAGCCTGTGTTGCCTGTGGCGGTGTGGTCCCCTGTCGTGTAGCCTGTGGCGGTGTGGTCCCCTGTTGTGTTGCCTGTGGCGGTGTGGTCCTTGACGCGTGACCTGTGGCGGCATGGTCCCCTGACCTCTCTGGCTGAGCGATGAGCATCACCACGTCCCACGTGTGCTGTGCCCGTGCTGTCGGCTGTGCGTCGCCGACATCGGGCCGGACCGCACACGCACGTGGTCCCTTCGCGCTCTGCCGCCCAACACTGCTCGTGTATCACTAGCTGGGCTCTTCCGCTGCATGCACAGAGCCGGCACGTGCTGGCACGGGCCGGGTACATGCACGTTCGTCTGCGGCGCGGCCCCGGGTGCGGCGAGTAGCGCGGATACCGCGAGTGCTTGGCTGCCTCGTCTGTGGGACATATCACACAACTCACGCTTGCCTCTGTACAGACGGGTGATGTCGACTTTGGACCCGCAGCCCGGCAGCATTGCCTCCACCAGCATGCTTTTGACTCAACCTTCGATCATTGGGATCGAAGCGACCGGTTTTGATGGCAACAGTTCAGTGCTGAGATGCTCCCTGACCGGTTTTGGTGGCGGCAGTTCAGTGCTGAGATGCTCCCTGACCGGTTTTGGTGGCGGCAGTTCAGTGCTGAGATGCTCCCTGACCGGTTTTGGTGGCGGCAGTTCAGTGCTGAGATGCTCCCTGACCCGGTTTTGATGGCAACAGTTCAGTGCTGAGATGCTCCCTGACCGGTTTTGGTGGCGGCAGTTCAGTGCTGAGATGCTCCCTGACCGGTTTTGGTGGCGGCAGTTCAGTGCTGAGATGCTCCCTGACCGGTTTTGATGGCAACAGTTCAGTGCTGAGATGCTCCCTGACCGGTTTTGGTGGCGGCAGTTCAGTGCTGAGATGCTCCCTGACCGGTTTTGGTGGCGGCAGTTCAGTGCTGAGATGCTCCCTGACCGGTTTTGGTGGCGTCCCGGTTTATGGCACGTCGAGATGCTCCCTGACCGATTTTGGTGGCGGCAGTTCCAGTGCTGAGATGCTCCCTGACCGGTTTTGATGGCAACAGTTCAGTGCTGAGATGCTCCCTGACCGGTTTTGGTGGCGACAGTCCAGTGCTGAGATGCTCCTGACCGGTTTTGATGGCAACAGTTCAGTGCTGAGATGCTCCCTGACCGGTTTTGGTGGCGGCAGTTCAGTGCTGAGATGCTCCCTGACCGGTTTTGGTGGCGGCAGTTCAGTGCTGAGATGCTCCCTGACCGGTTTTGGTGGCGGCAGTTCAGTGCTGAGATGCTCCCTGACCGGTTTTGGTGGCGGCAGTTCAGTGCTGAGATGCTCCCTGACCGGTTTTGGTGGCAACAGTTCAGTGTGCTGAGATGCTCCCTGACCGGTTTTGGTGGCGGCAGTTCAGTGCTGAGATGCTCCCTGACCGGTTTTGGTGGCGGCAGTTCAGTGCTGAGATGCTCCTGACCGGTTTTGATGGCAACAGTTCAGTGCTGAGATGCTCCCTGACCGGTTTTGGTGGCGGCAGTTCAGTGCTGAGATGCTCCCTGACCGGTTTTGGTGGCGACAGTCCAGTGCTGAGATGCTCCCTGACCGGTTTTGATGGCAACAGTTCAGTGCTGAGATGCTCCCTGACCGGTTTTGGTGGCGGCAGTTCAGTGCTGAGATGCTCCCTGACCGGTTTTGATGGCAACAGTTCAGTGCTGAGATGCTCCCTGACCGGTTTTGGTGGCGGCAGTTCAGTGCTGAGATGCTCCCTGACCGGTTTTGGTGGCGGCAGTTCAGTGCTGAGATGCTCCCTGACCCGTTTTGATGGCAACAGTTCAGTGCTGAGATGCTCCCTGACCGGTTTTGGTGGCGGCAGTTCAGTGCTGAGATGCTCCCTGACCGGTTTTGGTGGCGGCAGTTCAGTGCTGAGATGCTCCCTGACCGGTTTTGGTGGCGGCAGTTCAGTGCTGAGATGCTCCCTGACCGGTTTTGGTGGCGGCAGTTCAGTGCTGAGATGCTCCCTGACCGGTTTTGGTGGCGGCAGTTCAGTGCTGAGATGCTCCCTAACCGGTTTTGGTGGCGACAGTCCAGTGCTGAGATGCTCTCTGACCTGTTATGGTCGCGGAACTTCAGTACCGATATACTGCCTGACCGGGCTGACACGGTGTGACAAAATCGGCATCGCTTCTACCCGGACTGATGTATTGCCGACCGGGTGGCCAGCCCCGGCCTGCATGCTGAAGCAACGCACGAAATTTACGAAATTTGACACAGTGGTAGTGCGGTGCCCGCCCTTCCTGCCAGGGTGAGAGGAAGGCGATGCCATATGGCCTCAGCTGCTGAGTGTGTCGTAAAGCCACAACCACACAGTAGTAGTGTTATGGCTAATTTTGTAGCTAAACATTGTAGTGTTATGGCTAAGGTTTGTATCTGAATGCTGCGAACACACATAGCACGAAGTTTAGGCTTCTTTCCAACCATATTGCCACTCCGATCGAGATGATCGGAGCATTTTAACAAAGCTGTTTGGTGCATAGTTAAATTTTTTTGGCATTCCTTGTGTATAGTTCAGTTTTTGGCATGCCTTGTGCATAGTTCAGTTTTTTGGGCTATGGTTTGCCTTACTGACACAGATCGAACGGGTCCATACCGCTGGCCCTCTGGCCACCAGAGAACCAGCGGTCTGGACCACCTAACCAGAGCCTGGTCTGCCTTCGCGCCTGCTTGATTCGGCTTACTTACAGAGGGTTCTGGCTGCGCCTGGTGGGACACTGACAAGTGATGACACCGTGCCACCCGCAGGCTTCGTTCCGCCTGGCTTTTGCGCTCCCGAGGAGTTTGAGTGTTTCTCGGGCGAGTGTGTGCCGCTCGCCTCCCGGTGCGATGGTGTTGTCCAGTGTCGCGACAACTCTGACGAGCTCTACTGCGACGCTGGGCCGCCGCCGGACCCTCCCGCCTCAGGTAACGTCACGTTCACACTGAACCACCAGGTGAACGTCACACCGACACTGAACCCTCAAGGGAAGCGTCACACTGACACTGAACCCATGGTAAACGTCACACCGACACTGAACCCCCAAGGGAAGCGTCACATTGACACTGAACCCATGGTAAGCGTCACACAGACACTGGACCCTTCAGGTAAGTGTATCTCAGACTCTGAACCCTTCCGGGAATTATTAAGTCGGTGTTGGATCTGCCGGTTATGTTTCAAAGTCACTGGGCGTGCCAGGTGAAGGTGAAGCAGACTGGCTGACCACACCAGCAGCTCTTGGGAACGGTTGATTTAGCCGTTGGACTGTGGGGCGGTTGATTTGGCCGTTGGACTGTGGGGCGGTTGATTTAGCCGTTGGACTGTGGGGCGGTTGATTTAGCCGTTGGACTGTGGGGCGGTTGATTTGGCCGTTGGACTGTGGGGCGGTTGATTTAGCCGTTGGACTGTGGGGCGGTTGGTTTAGCCGTTGGACTGTGGGGCGGTTGATTTAGCCGTTGGACTGTGGGGCGGTTGATTTAGCCGTTGGACTGTGGGGCGGTTGATTTAGCCGTTGGACTGTGGGGCGGTTGATTTGGCCGTTGGACTGTGGGGCGGTTGATTTAGCCGTTGGACTGTGGGGCGGTTGATTTAGCCGTTGGACTGTGGGGCGGTTGATTTAGCCGTTGGACTGTGGGCCGGTTGATTTAGCCGTTGGACTGTGGGGCGGTTGATTTAGCCGTTGGACTGTGGGCCGGTTGATTTAGCCGTTGGACTGTGGGGCGGTTGATTTAGCCGTTGGACTGTGGGGCGGTTGATTTAGCCGTTGGACTGTGGGGCGGTTGATTTGGCCGTTGGACTGTGGGGCGGTTGATTTGGCCGTTGGACTGTGGGCCGGTTGATTTAGCCGTTGGACTGTGGGCCGGTTGATTTAGCCGTTGGACTTTGGGGCGGTTGATTTAGCCGTTGGACTGTGGGCCGGTTGATTTAGCCGTTGGACTGTGGGCCGGTTGATTTAGCCGTTGGACTGTGGGGCGGTTGATTTAGCCGTTGGACTGTGGGGCGGTTGATTTAGCCGTTGGACTGTGGGGCGGTTGATTTAGCCGTTGGACTGTGGGGCGGTTGATTTAGCCGTTGGACTGTGGGGCGGTTGATTTAGCCGTTGGACTGTGGGGCGGTTGGTTTAGCCGTTGGACTGTGGGGCGGTTGCGCAATGTATTCCATGGTATACAGTTGAAGCCGGTTTTGCGCGCTCATTTAGGTAGCTCGATCATTATCGACAGACTAGCTCTCCAGCATATCCCAGCTCTCAGCTGTCCTGACACTTACCCGCAACGTAACTAGTATTGGCAGCATCTTGTATCGTCTTCGATAACATATTACGATGTCATCTGTGATAGCAGCATATGACAGCATCTCATACACATTGATGTGTGGTATGAAAAGTGGAAATATGCTTGTCGGGGACAACTTTGGTGTCGAGGAGCAACATTTCGATCCCATATCACCCTGAAGCTAATGCCAAAGCATATATGGTGTCTCAACCGAACAATCGAATAGCTATGCCTTGCCAGGGAAGATCTACGACTAATTCAAATACGGTCAAGTGGTTTGCACATGTTCACTTCCTCACCAACAATTCTACCTCTACCAACTCAAAGTCCCTCCACGACGGCGGTTTAGATGCACTTCTGCTTGTCGCACTTTGCTAGTCTGCAGATGCTTTACAACTGTTCTTAACATGCATCAGGTCACCCATGAGGCAGACTTTCCGCTTGTCGCTGTGCAGATATGGTGCACGGTGCGTTTGGCAAACCGTTTCTTCGATGCGTCATTCGCCTGTGACTAACAGAACAGTTGGCATGTTCATACCGCGCCATAGGTCGGTGTAGGTCAATTTGCATGCCTGCATGTTAATCAGCCGTCCTCACCCAAGCAGACGCATCGCTCTCGTACTGGCCTATTCCAACTGTCATTGGCGTCAAGTGGTCACAGTCACTTGTTGAACTCAAGTAGGTACCAGAAAATCACAGCAAATTCGGTGTAGGCAAGTTATCAAACCTGCCCCAATGACTAAAGCAAGACATTGCCAAAGACATTGCCAACGAGCCGGATGCGTCTGTTTGGGTTTGTGGTCGGAGGCATGGACGTCGACCCGATCGACTCCCGCCAGCCATGCTGCACGCACGTGCGCGCGCCCAATGTGTGCACGTGTGCGTTGTGCGGCAGCGTGCGGACGGGACGAGTTCGCGTGCGGCTCCGGGCAGTGCGTGTCGCGGCGCTACCTCTGCGACGGTGTGATCGACTGCTGGGACAGGAGCGACGAGCTCGACTGCGACCGCCGACGCAGACAAGGTGACTGGCGCCGAGCTGTGCGCGGCAGTCCAGCCGGGGGGGCGCAGTATGACTGGGGAGAGGTGGGGTGGAGTGTGCTGAAATTAGTGGAAGGCGGGCTGGAGACTGTGGGAAATTGTGGCGGAGGTGTATTATTCGGTGCTGTTGTTATCTGCCTGACTGAAGCTCGGGTCGTGCGTTAGCCCTCGTCCGTGTGGGGCATTTTGCCACCTTCGCCAGTGGAGGCGGGAGAGGGGGTTGCGAGCCCCTAGCGTTTCCAAACGAAGCGTGCTAGACAAATGAAAGAAAACTGGCGTGTGGGGTGGAACGAGATTTCGCGATTGACACCCGATTGTTTACCCCAGAGTGATAGGTGCCCCTCCAAGTCAGATCAAATGTGAATTCGTCGCAACAACGCAACGCAATTCGCGACTTGTCACGAGTTGATAGCAAAGGCATCCTAAACTGCAATAGATATGCACTTTTAATTATTATCAGGGTGTTCGTCGATGCTTAGCGGATGGAGTGACGCTCCATTTAAAGCATAGGTCACTGGTCGGGTCAGGCCAAGGATTGACGCCTCATTCGAAAAGTTAATAGAACGTCGGTTAAACGTCGGGTGTTCGTCGATGCTTAGCGGATGGAGTGACGCTCCATTTAAAGCATAGGTCACTGGTCGGATCAGGCCAAGGATTGACGCCTCATTCGAAAAGTTAATAGAACGTCGGTTAAAACCTACGTCGTGACATGATATAACCCAATGCAAAACTACCAAAAGCTCCAACAAAGATGTCCCAGAGGGTTATGCAATTTCACTGGGTTCCGTTAAGCGGTTCGCAAGCTCTCCACAAAAGTCTTAGGGGGGTTGCATCAACACCCCTAAGTGGGCTGATCAATGGCAGATGTCATTCAACTATGACAAGTATAAGGTTATGCATCTGGGGTCTGGAGGTGAGACTTTCAGATATACAATGGGAGGGAGGGACCTGGATGTTATTGAAGAGGAAAGGGACTTAGGTGTGTTGGTTTCAAAAGACCTTAAAGCAGAGAAACAATGTAGCTCAGCTAGGAACAGGGCACTCAGAATGCTGGGACTCATTAATAGAAGTGTGATATATAAGAGCAAGGAAGTCATGAAAAAAACTGTACTTAGCATATGTGCGACCCCACTTGGAATATTCTGTGCAAGTTTGGAGCCTCTACCTAGAAAAAGATATAGACAAGTTAGAAAGAGTGCAACGCAAAACAACTAAACTCATCAGTGGAATAGGTAGCTTAGAATATGGAGAAAGGCTTGTGGCATTAGATATGTACTCACTCAAGTATAGGATATTAAGGGGGGACATGATTGAAATGTACAAAATTGTTAAAGGACTAGATCAGGTCAATTTAAAGGGTGCTCTTCAGTTTAAAGTATCACACAGGGGTCACCAATTCAGGTTAGACAAGTCGAGGTGTAGGACAGTTAAGCGACAACAGGTCTTCAGTCAAAGGGTTGTTGATCAGTGGAATGGGCTGCCTGCTGATGTTGTGGGGGAGTTCCTCATTGAATGTATTTAAAAGTAGGGTGGACAAATTTTTTAGACAGGAAAATCTTGTTTTTGAGTTCTAATTTGGATGGATGGGGTGAGATTTATGTTAAGTGTGCACGGCACAGACCCCTTTAAGCAGGGGCTAGGGTAGCACAATGGGTATGATGGGAGGAGCTTGCAATTGTTGAGGGTGTTATGCAATAGCAAGTGGATGATGCTAGATAGGCTGGGATACATAGTTTCCTAGGAACTTGGGATAAGGGATTGATTGGGGTGAGAATATGTACATTTATAGTACCTTTTCTAGGTAGGCTTAACCCAGATGGGCCCCCGTGGCTCTTATTAAGCCTTAACACTTAATGACTTTATGACTTCATGACCCCCTTCACTGGCGAGGGCTAAGACACCGTGTCGTGTGTCGTGTCGTGTCGTGTCGTGTCGTGTCGTGTCGTGTCGTGTCGTGTCGTGTCGTGTCGTGTCGTGTCGTGTCGTGTCGTGTCGTGTCGCGTCGCGTCGTGTCGTGTCGTGTCGTGTCGTGTCGTGTCGTGTCGTGTCGTGTCGTGTCGTGTCGTGTCGTGTCGTGTCGCGTCGCGTCGCGTCGCGTCGCGTCGCGTCGCGTCGTGTCGTGTCGTGTCGTGTCGTGTCGTGTCGTGTCGTGTCGCGTCGTGTCGTGTCGTGTCGTGTCGTGTCGTGTCGTGTCGTGTCGTGTCGTGTCGTGTCGTGTCGTGTCGTGTCGTGTCGTGTCGTGTCGTGTCGTGTCGTGTCGTGTCGTGTCGTGTCGCGTCGTGTCGTGTCGTGTCGCGTCGCGTCGCGTCGCGTCGCGTCGCGTCGCGTCGCGTCGCGTCGCGTCGCGTCGTGTCGTGTCGCGTCGCGTCGCGTCGCGTCGCGTCGCGTCGCGTCGCGTCGCGTCGTGTCGTGTCGTGTCGTGTCGTGTCGTGTCGTGTCGTGTCGTGTCGCGTCGCGTCGTGTCGCGTCGTGTCGTGTCGTGTCGTGTCGCGTCGTGTCGTGTCGTGTCGTGTCGTGTCGTGTCGTGTCGTGTCGTGTCGTGTCGTGTCGTGTCGTGTCGTGTCGTGTCGTGTCGCGTCGCGTCGTGTCGCGTCGCGTCGTGTCGTGTCGTGTCGTGTCGTGTCGTGTCGTGTCGTGTCGTGTCGCGTCGTGTCGTGTCGTGTCGTGTCGTGTCGTGTCGTGTCGTGTCGTGTCGTGTCGCGTCGCGTCGTGAGTCACGCCGTGCCATGTTTGAGACCCCATAGCGAAGTGGCGAGCACATCACACTGTCTGGCGCCCCCGCGTGCGGCAGTGTGCTGTTGTGTCGGTGTGTTAGTGTGTTGGTGTGATGGTGTGTCGGTGTGTTGGTGTGTTGGTGCGTCGATGTGTCGGTGTGTTAGTGTGCTGGCAGGTGTTGGTGTTTTGATGCATTCGTGTATTTGTGCATTTCAGGAAGCTCGCAGACGCCATATATTGATATCTGATCTTCGCTGTTGTCATCCAAATGTCACTACCTGTGTTGACAGGTTACCACCGTTATCTATCGGTTAGAGCAGACGGCTGTGTCGCAGCCACCAGTGGCGCCCCAGCGTCTGCCAGCCGGAGATACGCCTCGAAATGTCTGGTCTTGTAATGTTGATGAAGCATTTTGATCCGCTTCCAATGGTGTAGGTTTTCATTGTTGTAAGCCTGCGTAGATTACGGGTGTGGGTATTTTTGTCCTTCTAGTTTTCAATCTTTTCGTCCCCTCTAGTGATGTTTCTTTAGTTTTTGCTGCTTTGGCTCCTTCCAAGCAATTTTCTGGGTGCTCACCCCAAAATCGAAAGCAAGCATCTTCCTTTACGTTGAACGCTCATTTCAGTTCAATTAAATGATGGCCGCCTGCCTAGACATAGCTGCGCCGTGAACGCTAGTAGTAAGCGCTAGTTCACTCCGCTCTTCCAAGCGTCGTAAGCAGAGGAAATGGCGGACGTGTGCCGGCAACTGGTGGCAGGATCAGCGTGCGTCGGTGCCGACTGGCGGTGGCTGACTCGGGTCTGACGCCCAGGTCGGGAGGTGCCCGTCATCGAGGTCTACCCGGAGCTGGCGCAGACGATCCGCAGCGGCGGCTCGGTGCTGTTCCAGTGCCGCGTGAACGCCGGCGCGCCCAGGCCGGTGGTCACGTGGGCACGCGCCGGCCGCCAGCCCATGCCGACCACGGCAGAGGTGCTGGACGGCGGTGTGATCAGGTGAGCGGAGGCCAGCATGTGCCGGCTGCACCCCTGCACCTGGCACTGTCCTCATGTTTGTGTGTGTCCATTCACCTCTACAACCGTCACCATGCTTATACCTGTCTGTCTCCACCTCTACAACCGTCACCATGCCTATGTCCGTCCCGCATCTACCTCTACAGCAGTCACCATGCTTGCACCTGTCTGTCTCCACCTCTACAGCTGTCGCCATGCCTACGTCTGTCCTTTCTGCACCTCTCCACCTCTGCAATCGTCACCATGCCTACACCCGTCCCGTCTCCACCTCTGCAACCGTCACCATGCCTACGTCTGTCCCGCGTCCACCTTTACAACAATCATCATGCCACAGGCACCTCTGCCTTTGACATGATGACTCTGCTTTTGGCACCTCTGTAGCCATCACCATGCCTACACCCGTCCCGCATCCACCTGTAACACAGCCGTCACCATGCCGACACCTGTTCGATCTCTACCTCTGCAACTGTCACTGGGGCTACACCTGTACCGCATCCGCCCAGTATCCTTCATGAGCTTTGCCCGTACACCTGTCCATCTCCACGTCTACAGCCGTCACCATGCTTACACATGTCCCGTCTCCACCTCTGCAACCGTCACCATGTCCACACCTGTACCGTATCCGCCCAATACCCTTCACGGTCCTTGCCCCTACATCCGTCCCGCCTCTACTACTAGAGTCGCCACCGTCTCCATCCCTACAACCGCCACCATTCCTACACCCATCCCCAATCTACCCAGTACCATTCACGGTATTCAACCCTACGCCCGTCCCGTCTCCACCCTTACATCTGTCGTCGTCCTGACCTCAACATCCTCCTCTACATCCGTCCAGTCTCCATCAGGCATTCAGCATCCATCACCGTCTCCATCTCAGCGTTCGTCTCTCCGGTCTCCACCAGTACCCCCGGCGACGTACGCCCTCTGCAGCATAGGTGATGTGATGAGATGTGATGTGAGATGACATGGGATGAGATGTGCCGCTGGGGTTCTGACGACTCCGCACGCTGCACGCAGGTTCCTGACCGTGACCGGTGACGAGGAGGGCGACTACATCTGCACAGCCACAAACTCTGCCGGCTCCACCACGGCGACGGCCACGCTCAGTATCGAGTCGCCTCCTGTGATTACTCTATCGCAGCCGACCCAGTACAGGTGAGTCAATGCAACTGGCCCGACCTCTCCTGGTGAGCCAGAAGTAGGTCGACCTCTCCTGGTGTGCCGGTAGGTCGACCTCTCCTGGTGTGCCGGTAGGTCGACCTCTCCTGGTGAGCCAGAAGTAGGTCGACCTCTCCTGGTGTGCCGGTAGGTCGACCTCTCCTAGTGTGCCAGTAGATCGCCTTTTGGTGCGCCAGGAGTAGGTCGTCTTCTCCTGGTGTACCAGTAGGTCGTCTCCTCCTGGTAAGCCAGTATGTCGTTCTTCCTGGTGTGCCAGTATGTTGTCTCCTCCTGGTAAGCCAGTAGGTTGACTTCTCCTGGTGTGCCGGTAGGTCGGTTTCTGGTGCACCAGGAGTAGGTTGGCCTCTCCTGGTGCGCTGGGAGTATCATCGACCTCTCCTAGTGTGTCAGTAGGTCGACCTCTCCTGGTGTGCCAGTAGGTCGACCTCTCCTGGTGTGCCAGTAGGTCGGCCTCGCATGGTGTGCCAGTAGGTCGACCTCTCCTAGTGTGCCAGTAGATCGTCTTTTGTTGCGCCAGGAGTAGGTCGTCTTCTCCTGGTGTACCAGCAGGTCGACCTCTCCTGGTGTGCCAGTAGGTCGTCTCCTACTGGTGTGCCAGTAGGTCGTCTCCTGGTGTGCCAGTAGGTCGTCTCCTCCTGGTGAGCCAGTAGGTTGACCTCTCCTGGTGTGTCAGTAGGTCAACCTCTCCTGGTTTGCCAGTAGATCGACCTCTCCTGGTGTGCCAGTAGGTAATCTCCTGGTGTGCCAAAACCAGGCCGTCGACAGCGACACCGTGACATGAGTGGCCGCAGGTGAGCCGTTGTTCCGCAATATCATTGTAGAATTTGCCAGTTTGAGAGCTGACAGCGTGGGATGTGGGACCGTCAGACATGTTTTTTTTTGTTATGGCTGTTTTTTTCGTGATCTTGGCTCATGATAAAGTGAGTGACAGTCCTGTCGAAGCAAGTGACGATCCTGACGAAGTGAATGGCAGTCGTAATGAAGTGGTGGCAGTGTGAAGTGTATGCGGTGTGTGGCAGTCGTGATGAAGTGAGTGCGGTGTGTGGCTGTCCTGATGCAGTGTATGCGGTGTGTGGCAGTCGTGACGCAATGTATGCGGTGTGTGACAGTCGTGATGCAGTGGATGCGGTGTGTGACAGTTGGTGGCTGTGTCGCCGCTAACGTGGCGCCGTTCGGTGCGGCAGGGTGCGGCAGGGTCAGCACGTGACGCTCGAGTGTCGGGCCGCCGGCGATCCGCTGCCGGCCGTCGTCTGGGAGGGCGGCCGGCCGCTGCCAGCGCTGCTGGGCGTGCCGGGCGTGCCGCGGCAGATGGGTACCGCGACGCTCGAGATCCGCGCAGTGACGGCGCGTGACGCCGGCGTCTACACGTGCCGCGCGCGCAACAGTGCCGGCCAGTCAGAGCAGCGACTGCAGCTGCTGGTGGAGGCGGACGAGGTGCCACCGGAGCCGCGGCCGCGTCCCCGCCCAAACCCGCGCCCTCAGCCGCAGCCGGACACATCGACGGGCGTGCATCCCTCCGAGGACGTGTACCGGGTGCCGCTCAATGGCAGGGCCGAGCTCACCTGCTACGTGGTCGGTGCGTACTCGTCTGGTCTTGGCGGCGAATTCACGCTACATGATCACGCTTGGCTGACGCGCCCTAAAGCCCGACAGCTAACCAACTGTAGAAGCCTTGAGTTGTGACGTACGATAGAGTGGTGGGGACAGAGCGATCGTGAAACAAGCGTAGTTTGGAGGGGAACCACATGGAATGCTTCATGGAACTTGTTATTGATGGTAAGCTTACTTTAATCGATATCAGCCCAGTCCATCGTGCCCTTCCACAACTGCGTTGAATTGTTCCATCCCGGGCGCCAGACCGCAGACGACTCCCAATGCTCAGTTACAATCTCACATCTCACAGACTCTAACCGCGACATCTACATCAACTGGATCCGCACGGACGGGCGCGACATGCCCGTGGACCACCTGCTGCGCGACGGCACCCTCTACATCAACAACGTGCAGAAGGACGCCGAGGGCACCTACACCTGTCTCGGACTGGGCGTCAGTGGCACCGTGCTCTTCGAGGCGCAGGCCACCCTCAAAGTCATCGGTAAGTGCGCTTCTCCCCGGCGGCCGGCGCGACGGCCCGTGGTGAGTCAGGCTAAGGTGAGACGCCTGATGGAGAGCGGTGAGTCAGGCTCAGATGAGGCGGTTGAGGTAGAGTGATGCGGCCGGCTCAGATGAAACGGTTGAGGTATAGTGGTGAGGCAGGCTCAGCTGAGACAGTTGAGGTAGAGTGGTGAGTCAGGCTGAGACGAGACGACTGAGGTAGAGTGGTGAGGCAGGCTCAGATGAGACTGCTGAGGTAGAGTGGTGAGGTAGGCTCAGATGCGACGACTGAGGGAAAGTGGTGAGGCAGGCTCAGCTGAGACAGTTGAGGTAGAGTGGTGAGTCAGGCTCAGACGAGACGACTGAGGTAGAGTGGTGAGGCAGGCTCAGGTGAGACTGCTGAGGTAGAGTGGTGAGGCAGGCTCAGATGAGACTGCTGAGGTAGAGTGGTGAGGCAGGCTCAGATGCGACGACTGAGGGAAAGTGGTGAGGAAGGCTGAGCTGAGACAGTTGAGGTAGAGTGGTGAGTCAGGCTCAGAGAAGACGGCTAAGGTAAAGTGGTGAGGTAGGCTCAGATGAGACTGCTGAGGTAGAGTGGTGAGGCAGGCTCAGATGCGACGATTGAGGTAGAGTGGTGAGACAGGCTCAGAGAAGACGGCTAAGGTAAAATGGTGAGGTAGGCTCAGATGAGACTGCTGAGGTAGTGTGGTGAGGCAGGCTCAGATGAGACTGCTGAGGTAGAGTGGTGAGGCAGGCTCAGATGAGATGGCCGGGGTAAAGTGGTGAGGTAGGCTCAGATGAGACTGCTGAGGTAGAGTGGTGAGGCAGGCTCAGATGAGATTGCCGGGGTGGGGCGGTGAGCTGAGATGAGTCACCAGTTGGGCAGCAGGGTGAGGGTGAGATGCGACATCAGTGTGCCAATAGTGGGTGTCCTGTTGAGATGATGTGACTTGAGAACGGCAGGGTTGTGATCCTGTTCTGTGGTTCACTATGTCGCTAACTTTGCTGGCGGTTTGTCTCCACAACATATGCCAGACTCTCGGTGGTATGACTAGAGAGAGGAGTTGGTGGGCAGTCAGCTCATGGAGAGAAAGGTAGAGAAGATGCCATCCTCGCAATTTCATAGCACCCACATGGTGCTTGGTAGTCAATGCATATGTATTCTCAGGCATGCTGAGCGTTCCGAAAAGAAGATTTTGATAGGTGTGGTATGTTCCCTCTTGGAGTCTCTGGGCATCAGAAATTGGTGATATCTTTTTATTCGAGCCATATTCTGCTCTGAGAACTCTAGGGGTGGTTGCTGGCATTTGTATAGCTCGTTTAATTCATCGTCTCTGGAAGCATACCTATGCAACACACCGACATCTTCTGGGTGGTGGCGAGACGCCGCTGTGTCCGAAATGCACGGCACCATTGTCTGTGCGACACATTTTAGTTTCATGTCCCCGGCTTGCACACGAACGGAGACGTCACTTTGGACGTTCCCCTGTCTCGCTTCGGGAAGTATTAGGAGACGAATCTGACGCTGTTCACTCGGGACAACTTTTCAAATTCCTCTTGGAAATTAGATTTTCAGTGATTTACACCGGCCATTAGCATACTGATTCAACTGATGGTTAGTACCAGTTTTTATCATGAACAGATTCGACATGGTCTTATAACTCGTCCGAAATGGCGTTCACGCGCTTTTATGTATAAATGACTGAGTTATGGGCGCTATATGACCTGTGCAGTCGATGCGCCCCTAAACCACAATAACTAACGTCTCTGGAAACGATACGAAGCTCCGGCACCATGAAATGAATGCCATGCTGTGGTTGGTTCGGGCAGTTGAATGATTTGGCTATAGGATCCCAAGTTGGTGATATTCTTAGTTAGACCAAATGTGGATCTTCGCAGCTACTCGGAGATCTATTCGAGCGCCAACAAATAGTATGTCATTGTAGGACTGGTGCATGTTTAAAGTATACCATTGTCAGACTGGTCATGTTCGTCCCCGACCGCTCCTGCCAGTCTCCCAACGGACACCTCTCCGACCGCCCTGAAATCGGCCACTGACCGCCCGCCGGCCACTGACCGCCCGCCGGCCACTGACCGCCCGCCGGCCGCTGACCGCCCGCCGGCCGCTGACCGACCGCCCGCCGGCCACTGACCGCCCGCCGGCCACTGACCGCCCGCCGGCCACTGACCGCCCGCCGGCCACTGACCGCCCGCCGGCCACTGACCGCCCGCCGACCGCTGACCGCCCGCCGGTCGGCGCCCGTGCCGCAGCGCCCCCGCGGATCCAGCTGGACCCGGTGCGCCAGGTGGTGCAGCCCGGCGACAACGTCATCATCTACTGCTCGGCCACCGGCGACCAGCCCATCACCCTCCGCTGGGACAAGGTCAACGACCAGCTGCCGCGCTCCGTCACCGTCCGAGGCGGCGAGCTGAACGTGAGTGCCGCGGGCGCCAGGGCTGGCCGTGAGTGTTGCGGGCGCCAGGGCTGGCCGTGAGTGTTGCGGGTGGCAGGGCTGACCGTGGGTGTTGCGGGTGGCAGGGCTGGCCGTGGGTGTTGCGGGTAGCAGGGCTGGCCGTGGGTGTTGCGGGTGGCAGGGCTGGCCGTGGGTGTTGCGGGCGCCAGGGCTGGCCGTGGGTGTTGCGGGCGCCAGGGCTGGCCGTGAGTGCCGCGGGCGCCAGGGCTGGCCGTGGGTGTTGCGGGCGCCACGGCTGGCCGTGGGTGTTGCGGGTGGCAGGGCTGGCCGTGGGTGTTGCGGGTGGCAGGGCTGGCCGTGGGTGTTGCGGGCGCCACGGCTGGCCGTGGGTGTTGCGGGCGCCAGGGCTGACCGTGAGACCATGGGTGGGCTGTATGCGAGTCCCACGGGTGGGCTGGCCGTGAGCCCCACGAGTGGGCTGAACGTGAGTCCCACGGGTGGGCTGGTCGTGAGTCCCACGGGTCGGCTAGCCGTGAGCCTGACGGGGAATGGCGCAGTTCCCAACGTGAGTCGAGCAGAACACGGCGAGGACTCCTTAGGATGACTGGGCTTGATTCTTTGTCAATAATCGTTTACAGTTTTTTTTCTCCCAGCCTCTTGAAAATACAGTGGTGGAAAAGACGTAGGTAGCTGAACATGCCGACCACCTTGCTTATGAAAAGGGGAGGAAGAACGGGACAGGAACCCGCCACACACACACGCACAACTACAGTTCAGTTTTAGCATTAACGCCATAAGCGTTGCATGGAAAGAGGCTATTTGAGGATGACCTACCTCCATCGGGCTGGGCGAGCAGTTGTTGATACGCTCTGTACTCGACAGTGCCTTCGCTTTGATATGGGTTGCGTGTGGCAGCCGAATGTTTGTCCAGCAACTGAATGAGTACCCAGCGTGTAGCAAGCTGCTAAAGAGCTCAAAGGTGTTATGAACACTGAGTGTGTGTCCCCAGTTCCATGGGAAAGTGATGGCGTAGTGAATAGCGCGTTCGCTTCTTAATCGGAAGCTCTAGGGTTCAGATATCGGTAGCTCCTTGGAACTTCGGCCTCCTCACGACCACTCGGTGTGGAAGTAGCCCACGAGCCAACACAGCCCACGCACATGGACGTGTCGTACAGAGCCAGTGGTTGTGCTTGCCACCAGTTCCGTGGAATCGCTGTGACGGACGCCGGCCGCTACGTCTGCACCGCCGAGAACTCTGCCGGCCGCTCAGAGGGCGTGGCCGAGGTCATCGTCAACGGTCAGTCCCGCCCCGACCGCCCCTGGCCTGCTCAGATCTCCTCATGTTTCCGCAGACTTCCCCAGACTGCCTTTCCGAAACTGCTCTGTGCCACCCCCGACTGTGCCACGAGCTTCTCGCATTCGGGACTCATGACTGCCTCCAACTGCGCTCGATCAGTTCGATTAGCCCGATCAGCTCGATCAGTTTGATTAGCTCAATAGCTCGATTACCCGACTGTCATTCCGACTTATCCCGGGGGGGGGTTGGGGGGGGGGTTTTTTTTAAAAAAAGGGGGGGGGGGTGTTTTTCCCCCCCCCCTTTCCTTTCCCCCCCCCCCCACCGGGGGGGGGGGGGTGGGGGGGCCCCATGACTCAACGGGGGGCGGGGCGGAAAACCAATAACCAACCTGCTCTGTTAGTGCCATCTGTGAGGCAGACGGCACCGGTCCATCGTTCCCGTCCTGTATTTGTTTTATGACTATTGAAGTGTGGTCTGTAGGCAGCGCTGAACGCTGCATTTTATGTTTGTTCGAGCTGTCATCCACGAAAATTAACACTTTCTCGTATAGTTACCTGTTTGTTTAAACATTGTCACAATTTTTAGCAATGCAAGTA
Source organism: Ashinkailepas kermadecensis (assembly GCA_034440615.1). Taxonomy (NCBI): domain Eukaryota; kingdom Metazoa; phylum Arthropoda; class Thecostraca; family Neolepadidae; genus Ashinkailepas; species Ashinkailepas kermadecensis. The sequence goes on along the minus strand of JAOTOM010003013.1, from coordinate 43,922 downwards.
GTGAACTATTGATTTCCAGCTTTGAAATTTACAAGTCCGATACTTAGCTGCAACTTTGCAGCATAAACTGAGCCATCCAGCGGGTCCGTTAATGTTATGGCCGATGCGATTGCATGCCTCGGCGGATGTGCGCGACCCCAGCGTGTCCCGAGCCTGACCTGAGCGTGACCTGAGTGCTCAGTGTGACCCACGCACGACGCCCGCCGCCGTCAGAGGGCCCCACGGTGACCGCCCTGGACCGTGACGTCACGGCCTACGTCGGCTCCACGGTCAGCCTGCGCTGCGACTCGACTGGCTTCGACAGCCGCCTCACCTGGAGGCGCAGCGGCGACGAGTTGCCGGCCGGCGCTGTCTACGACAAAAACACACTCAGGTGGGCACCGTCACCATGGCAACATGCTCAGATGGTCACCATCGCGATGGCAGCACACTCAGGTGGGTGACGCCACCATGCAACCAACTCTGGTGGGTGACGTAACCATGGCAACAAGCTCGGATGGGGCGGCGTGACCATGGCAACACACTCCGGTGGGCGGCGTCACCATGGAGACACGATCGGGGAGACATTGCCACCATTGCAACACACTCGGGTGGGCATTGTAGTCATGGCAACATGCTCGATGGCCTTCGTGGCCATGGCAACACTCGAGTGGGCGCCATTGGCAACATACTCAGGTGTCAATCGTAACCAGGGTGACACTCGGGTAGGCATCGTTACCGTGGTAACACACTCAGGCAGACACCGTCACGATGGTAAAACACCCGGATATGCACCGTCACTATAGAGACACACTCAAGTCGACTCCTCAGGTATGGCAACACACTCAGCTCAGGTGGGTGCCGTAACCATGGAAGCACACTCAGGTGGGCGGCATGACTACAACGCACTCGACGATGCCATGAATAAAAAAATCGAAAAAGGAGGCATCATTCCACTCAATCACACAAGCGCGTACCCTTCCCCTTCCTACAGCCAGAAATGAGTCGACTTCGGCAAATTTTATGAACCTCCTCTCAATGAATTTGTCAGGTCGCTATGTGAAGCCTAGGAGCGGTTTCACAAAAACCTCGAGGTGAAGTTGGATGGTATTATTAGCTAGTGAAATTCGCAAGAAGTGGGCACCAGCACTCTCCCAGTTCTGGACGATTTTGTAATGCATTCCAAGGGGTATTTGACACTGGAAAGAATTTGTCACCGTAATAGAATGTTAATTTCGGGTCTCCAATATCAATCATTCACGCCTCCGATTTTGTTTATGTCCACCTGGTATGGATACTGGAACACCCGATGATTCAGTGCGAGAACGGACAGCGGATCCAGCCGTCCGGAGTGATCTGCTGACGCTAGCTAACATGCTGACTAATGCAGAGACAAATGGCAGAACAAACTCCGGAGAGGCCGAGTATCTCACAGTTATCTCACGTCTATTAATAACTCGCATAGATTTCAATATCTACGAATTTCTCACAGAAGAACCGCAGAGCTCACCCTTCTCCAGAACAACGAAGATCCTCGAGCGATATTCAGTATGCACCAGCAATATGCCGATTCTGCTGAACGCCATTATGTTTACGTACTGCTGTGGTTCTCGTAGTGGGAACAGTTCGCAAGCTGATTGGCTGATGCTAACGATACTCACATGCTATAGTAGTACTGAGAAGGTTATCTAGCGTAGCCCGAAAAGAATCTTGCTGCCATCCAGAGTAGCTGGAATAAACAAATTGCCAGGTGATGGGAACGAGTTGGCAAAAATAAGCATACCGTTCGAAAGAGTTCTCTATGAATTTATTTGTGTATTCATCACCAACAGTTGAGTGTATCCAGTATCAGGTGAAGTCACCTAAATAAAAGTACCGTACACAGCGCGTGCAAATATAAATACTTCGAATTTCAGCATGCGACCAAGCCTCGTTTCACGCGTTCAGCTCAAATTCAACTATGCACCTGAGACATTTCATTTCAATGCTAAGTAAATGAAGGTGGGTTGAATCCCTGCACTCCTCCACCGTGTCGAAAGTCGACTGACGGTGCACGCGCTGGGCTGGCGCCGCCCTCAGACTGGAGCAGGTGGACGAGTCGGCGTCGGGCACGTACGTCTGCGAGGTGCGCGACCCTTCCGGTCAGACGGGCGAGGACAGCATCCAACTGACAGTGCAGCGTGAGTAGTCGGGCCGCGCGCCGCCGGCCGGCCGCATGCTCTCTCCCGCAGTGTGTGGTGCACCCCTCTCTCGGTAGTCGCTGGATGGTGTCGCGTAGCCCACCGCCGCATGCCACCGCTCCCGTTTGCGCGACTCGCTCTCTGTTGTCGGTGATTCGGTTGCAACCCCAGTGTCGTTGGCCAGCAACGACGCAGATACCAAGCTCGCGATTGCGGCGGGAGGCGCTGTGGGCGCGCCGACTTGCCTGGGCACAAGTATGGGAACTAACTGACAGGCGCGCGAGGGTATCGTGACGCCCATCGTTACTGAGTCGGCGCACGCTAGAGGTGACGCCCGAGTGTGTGCTCCTGTGGGGTCCGACTGACCTCCTGGCGCCAGAGTAAGTAATGCAACGCTTGTAGTAGGTGGTAGCTAGACGTGTCATGCTCTAACACCTTGAGTTTCGTGTATGCCGCGCGACTGTGGGGACACCAGCATCCCGCTTCTGTGGTGAGCATGCCGCCCACACACCTGAAGTCGTGACCGATGCAGTTTCAGGCTCACTGGCGTTGCAGCGAGCGCAGCTAGTTGCCAACTTTCTCGCCTTCTTGATTGCTACCTACATTGTCCAAATAATCGTAGCTGCATGAAATTATTCGCCATGCAGCAATTTTAAATCAGAAAGAAAACAAACGGAACTGCCCATTGGTGCTTCACCTGTCATGCAGTTTATGACAGAGTGCCACAGAACAATGCTTTGATTCGCGTAAATAACTCTTATTGGAGGTAAATCTGCCCTGACCTCGGTCTCCGTTCGGGCACGGTGCTGTCCTGTCACAACCTTCACCAGTACGCACGCTACACGGTCACCTTCTCTTTGGATTGATCTCTCCAGCAGCAAAATTGAATATCAAGCTCATCGGTCACGACCTCCCAGCTAAAGGCAATCCTTCCATTCGATCTGGTTCGCCAAGTCAACTGCCGGACTGCCGCCGGCGTCAGTCTGGCCGGGCGGCGGCCTGCCCGCCGCAGCGCGATCGGCGCTGCTGGTGTCCCCGCCGGCGGCTCGGCGGCGGCGACAGAGGTGGCGCGCCGGCTAACGCGCCGCTGTGTGCCCCAGCGCGCGGCGCCGGCCCGCCGTCGGCCGCCTGCTCGGCCACCACGTTCCCGTGCGGCTCCGGCGAGTGCGTGGCTATTACGGCGTTCTGCGACGGCAACTACGACTGCCGCGACGGCTCGGACGAGGCGCGCTGCCGCCGCCAGGCGGCGCCACCGAGCCGGCCGCCAGGTGGCGCGCCGACCGCGGCGTCGACCGCCGGCCGCCGGCCGGTCCGCCGCGGCCGCCGCGGCCGCCGCCTGAGGAGAAGGAAGGGCAAGAGCGCGGCCGGAGCCGCCAAGAAGGGTGCCGCCAGGCGGGCGGCGGCCAACGCGCCGGCCGAGCGAAGGGGCGCCTGGAAGTGGCTCTTCTGAGTGCCAACAGCCGAACGACGCTTACACATAACTGCCATATTTGAATTCGCCTCGCGGATTCCCATTGTTAACTATGCTGCCACTGCCTGCGCTTCGTTACCACGGTGTAACAGTTTAGGTTAGACTTTAGGAAATAAAGTTCGTAGTGTTATGGATGTGCATGTTTGGTTGATGTTGCATGGAACACAGAGAACAATGCGCTGAGCGAACTTGAACGACTGGGGGCGGCGGAAGTTGCTATTTAACAGGTACGTTGTTTTTGTATTCACGATGATTCTTCATAGACCTTTTTACATGCTCTTGTTTGCCAATTTCTACTAACAGTTGATGTGGCGAACTCACAACACCTTGCGAATTGGCTAACCGAAGCACCGCCAAGTTGTTTTCATCATTCAATAGCAGGTTATCAAAGTGTCTTGCATCGCTGCAGCCCCATCTTATCTTCTATAATGCAGGCGTTCTCAGCCGAGATAATTATCTCCATTGAAATGTGTGCTTTCAGGTTAAAAACCGCTGCATTGCTTTTTGCTGACAAATAATTTGAACAACTGCGCAGTTCCTACGCCAGATATACCCTGTGACCTCTGATAGCAGGAGGATAATATCCTAATAGGTGTCATTTTCGACGTTAAATTTCTTAATTCGAGGACATCGATAGACACATTCAATTTGAGTCTTCCAGCGAAATCCGGCCATAGTGTTTCGAGTGACATTGCAACAGGCTATTACTGGCTAGTGACTGCCACCAGCGGTTCTAAAACAAACCAGTCTGCACCTAGGTACGCGCATGAGCATTGCCAAACAAACAATGCAGGTAGATTTACAGATGCACAGCGATTCTCACTTGCCATGTGTTTAACAGGATGTCTTTCTGCTTCACCTGTGTACTAGATCGCCTGCGAAATGCCACATCCCGGCTCGGTCGACCCGCGGCGGCCCGACCTGACGTGCCGTGACCTCGCCGCCAGCCGTGTCGGCGGTCAGCGACCTGTCGATCCGGATCCGATCGTCGAGCGGCGTGGCGCGGCCGGGCGCCGGCCTGGACCTGGTGTGCGAGGTGGCCGGCATGGACGGCGCTCGCGTCGGCTGGCAGCGCGTCGACTCGTCGCTGCCGGCCGGCGCCGTGTCGCGCGGCCAGTTGCTGCGCTTCGGCCGGCTGCAGGTGGACGACGGCGGCCTCTACCGCTGCACCGTGCGCACCGCCACCGGCGCTCAGTACACCGAGGACTACGTGCTGGTCATCCAGGGTGGGTAGTCAGTGCAGGGCAGACTCTCTAGGGTGGGTTACCAGCACACGGTGGACCATCCTGGGTAGGTGATCGGCATGGGGTAGGCTATTGTAAGCAAGTTCGGGTCGCCTGGCTGTGATAGTCTAGTATTATCGTCGCGCCGCGATAACCAGTTCCAGAACCCATGTAATTAGGGCTCTTATATCGAGCGTGCTACTAGATGAATTACATGGTGATAAACGGCTCAACAGTTAGTAATACACCAGCCACCAAAGGTACAGCCCCGTTCACACACACACTTCCGCGCGTCTCGGCAATCTAAAAACGTCTGATGTCAGCCGGGGCCTGTCCTTGCCAGCGCGTCAGACCGCTGGGCAGCTGTCCATCACGTGACAACCCGGCCCGCACTCATTAGGTAGCCACATATGAGGCAGTCCACGTAGTCTACTGCAATTCGTTGGCAGCACAGTGTCGCAGTACTTCCAACTGACATACTCTGATCGGACCTCCTCGGTTCAACGCAGTGAATGGAATGCGGTCGGGCGTTGCCCGGCGGCGTTAATCTCGCCCAGGCTGGCCGAGATCCAAAACAGCTGAGATCGGCACGTGCCTTGTGCCGCCGAGTCCCCAAGACTCGACGAGTAGGTACGCGTGAGAGCCAAACGTATTGAAGCGAGAGGGGGCCAAAACGAACTTCGTTACACTATCTAGGGTCGGCTACCAGCATACGGCGGACCATCCAGTGTAGGTAGTCGGCACAGGGTAGACTATCTATGATCGGTTACCGGCACACGGCGGACCATTCAGGGTAAGTTATCACACGGGAGACCGTGAACCTCCTACGAAGCCTCAACAGCTGATGCAAAAACGTGTACGATTTTGTATTTTCGTTCGCTCCATGAACTTCGATGCTTTCTTCCCAGAGTCACAGGCTGTCTGCTTGCCGGATAAGGACACACGGTACTGGCGTTGCCATGCTGGCTTGAGACGCAAACACACAGAACAGTAGTGTTGATTCGGTCCATTGCATACGAACATTTTGTGAGACGCAGAGCATGAATTATGAAGCAGTTTCCGCCACGAAATTTGTCGTCAGCAGCATGCTAGCTCTGCCCAGCCTAACGCAACCGCATCAGGATTGAGGTTAGTCGACACCAATGGTCGAGCTGAACTGGAAGTGAATCTACACCGCAGACACTAGGGGCAGCCTGTCCTGACCGGACTTGAAATGTCACCAGTGTTGGGTATTTCCCTTGAATATGGCAGTCCACAGCTGTTGGCAAGTGCCAGCCGCAGCTAATAAACAGTCAGTCCGACTCATGACCCTCGCGTGTGTGGCCGCTGGCCTCGAGCATTGATCTGAGCCGGAGCCTATAGAACATCACAACCAGCTGAGCGCCGGAGGTAGATGAAATCGTGCCGGAGAGATCGGCGCCGGAGTGGCCTGACTTGACCTGATCTGACCTGTTTCCACCTGAGCCGGGATTGATGACCTGGCCCCGGGGTGACATGGCTTGACCTGGCCTGACCGGTCGCCAGCTGAGCCGGGGGTGGATGAGCTGGTGCCGGAGAGGTCGGCGCCGGAGACGGTACGAGCTCGTCTGACGTCGCCGGCCGTGCTCAGCTGCGGCAGTCCGCTGCCGGGGCCGCTCAGCTATACCTGGACAAAAACGGACGGGCCCATGCCGGCTGGACTCGTCACCAACCAGGTACGCGCTCAGCACCAGCGAAATGTGGACACGTCCGTATTCATTCACCTTGGCGCCGTGGGGTAGCATGCGGCCCAGTGTTTTTTTTCTGGAATGGCCGGTGAAAGTCACGGCACAGTAGATTGTAACTTGGCGTTCATTTTCTTCATCAAATCGATATCTTCGATGTAAAAATGTTACATCATTGGCCAGCCCAATTTAAATAGGACTACCTCTAAACAGGTCTGACCACTGATCATTGCTTGACGTCCGACAAATTGTCCTAACTTTAGTATCAGCCGTCATATAGACAGTAGCAACGTTTTTTATATCTTTCTTGCAGGGGTAGAGCTTCCCGAAAATCATTCGTGGCGCCCAGCAAAGGGCGCACCAATGATCTTGCTTAATAGAGAGGCCCAATAGACTGTGCCACTGCTTCCCCTTCCTACACATCTCTGAAACGAAGCTCCTCAGATTTCACTCACTTTATTTTCAGATTCCAGAGTTTTGTATTATTGGGCATAGAAGGTGAAAAACTTCGCTGTAAGTGCGCCTGGACGTTTGAGTAGGCCTAGGCGAAAGTAAAGTTGAGAGATTGACAGCTTTATCCACGCCCTGTTCAAATACCTCTGCGTCCAAGAATTGGGAAAGGTTTTTTCCTTGGCTTCTGGGTCTCAATGAGGAGCTATGGTACCCAATCGTGACACAATTATCCGCAACAAATGATGAGATCTTAGCCTCATTGCTATGAACATCCTACATTGAGTTGATTAATTTCGTTACCATGAACTAAACAAACCATCGTCAAAGAAACCCATGGCTTCGGGTGTACACCCAAGTTACATGTATTAATAATTAGGTATGCACAATGCCCTGACATTTGCTTCTCATAGAGTGGTGGTTACTGCTTTAGAGGGTCAAGCCAGTAGAAATGTTGAAATGATGGGAAATATCATTTGCATAAAATGACGATGAAGCACTTCCAACCAACTATTAATATAAAACATAGCAATCTTCCACGGACGCATTTCAGTGTTTCTTCCCTTTGTTTTCTTTTTTGTCAATAACGTTCGTGAACACTTTCTGACAGATGTCACCAATGAATCCTAATGAGTTAAAAATCAATAAATTACCATTTACCATAAATCTCTCATGGTTTTTGTTGTCATGGCTGAGGATGCCAGGGGTCAGGGGGTCTACAATCCCCTGATTTTGTATCTAGTGCAACTTTGTTATTTTCGCTACTTATTCAATTTGAAGCTTTTTCCTCACCAAACCGTAGTGGCCTCCATTCCACCCCTGGTTTGGCGACATATTTCCAAACCTGTTTATTGGCAGACCACATCGAATACTGCAACGCTTTAATTAGCTTGTGTCTCTTCTGGCCGTGTTTCTGTATTAGTACTCGGGCTAAGCAGCACGGGTTTATCGCAGTGGCGTGCATACACATTTACTCTCCGTTCCGTGCATACACATTTACTCGTCCCTCAGTCCGTTGCGGTTAGGTTGGATTAGCTGGCCAGCGCGACGTGGGTCAAATCCATCCTGGTCACCAGTCCCAGTGACCCAACGTATCACCTTGCCCTACTGTTGAGGGAGGATGCCGCGCGTCCGAATTTCCAAGGGATGCCCGAAGTGGACCTGTTTCACCTGGAGAGTCGGAACTGACGAGAAACGAAATATCGGTAACACAGCCAAGACAGTTGTGCAATATTTTCGAACTCGTCCCCACCAACATCGATTGGCCGCCCAGCTCATGCACAGACTCCAGCCCTATCCTCGCTGAGCAATCTCCCCTGCACTGACATGCCCATGCCGCCGCAGGAGACGCTGCAGATCGACGTGACCCACAACCTCCCCCTGCACTGACGTGCCTGTACCGCCGCAGATCGACGTAACCCCCAATCTCCCCTGCACTGACGTGCCCATGCCGCCGCAGGAGACGCTGCAGATCGACGTGACCCACAACCTCCCCCAGCACTGACGTGCCTGTACCGCCGCAGATCGACGTGATCCCCAATATCCCCTGCACTGACGTGTCCGTGCCGCCGCAGGAGACGCTGCAGATTGACGTGATCCCCAATCTCCCCTGCACTGACGTGTCCGTGCCGCCGCAGGAGACGCTGCAGATCGACGTGATCCCCAATCTTCCCTGCACTGACGTGTCCGTGCCGCCGTAGGAGACGCTGCAGATCGACGTGACCCGCGCCGAGCACGCCGGCATGTACGTGTGCACGTCTCGGGACGAGCGCACGTCGTCCGACACCTCCACCGTGCTGCTGGTGACGGACGTGGTGCCGTCGTTCGGCGCCTCGCCCACCAGCTACGTCAGCCTGGAGCCCATCCAGGACGCCTACCTCAGCTTCGACGTGGAGCTGTCGTTCCGGCCGGCGCGGCCCGATGGTGAGACGACGGCGCTATGCGGGTGGCTGGTGGATCTGTAGCTCTATATAGTGTCACGCTAGGGCGTGTTTGTCACCGCGCGGGCTACATGCGGGCCTGTAGCTGCACATAGTGTTACGCTGGGTGTGCTCATCATCGCGAGGGCTGTATGTGGGCTTGTAGCTTCACACAGTGTTACGAAAGGGTGTGTTTGTCACTGCGAGGGCTATATGTTTGCCTGAGCTTCACATAGTGGGCGACTTGGTGTCGTTTGGTCTGACCGACGTTACGTGCCCTCCTTGTCCGTGTCCACGCTGGTGGGGTGTCGTGCCGACAGGTATGCTGCTGTACAACGGCCAGGAGGAGGGCGGCGGCGGCGACTTCGTGTCGTTCGGCCTGACCGACGGCTACCCAGAGTTCCGCTTCAATCTGGGCGGGTCGCCGGCCGTGATTCGGTCCAGAAGAGCCATCGTCATGGACACGTGGCACACGGTCCGGCTGCGGCGGGACAAGACGACAGGTGAGACACGTGTCGCTGCAGCAGCGGGACAAAACGACAGGTGAGACACGTGTCGCTGCAGCAGCGGGACAGGACAACCGATGAGACACGTGTCGCTGCAGCAGCGGGACAGGACAACCGATGAGACACGTGTCGCTGCAGCAGCGGGACAAAACGACAGGCGAGACACGTGTCGCTACAGTAGCGGGACAAGACGACAGGTGAGACACGTGTCGCTGCAGCAGCGGGACCAGACGACAGGTGAGACACGTGTCGCTGCAGCAGCGGGACAAGACAGCAGATGAGACACGTGTCGCTGCACAGGGACAGAACAACAGGTGAGACACGTGTCGCTGAGCAGCGGGACAAGATAACAGGTGGGACGCGTGTCGCTGCACAGGGACAGAACAACAGGTGAGACACGTGTCGCTGAGCAGCGGGACAAGATAACAGGTGGGACGCGTGTCGCTGCACAAGGACGGAACAACAGGTGGGACGCGTGTCGCTGCACAAGGACGGAACAACAGGTGAGACACGTGTCGCTGCACAGGGACGGAACAACAGGTGAGACACGTGTCGCTGCACAGGGACGGAACAACAGGTGGGACACGTCGCTGCACAGGGACGGAACAACAGATGGGATACGTGTCGCTGCACAGGGACGGAACAACAAGTGGGACACGTGTCGACAGGACAGCGGGTGGGACGTGCCGCTGCAGAGTGCTTATCACCTAACATTTCCCGCCGAACTTGGTGTCGGTACACGTAAAGGTACATAGTGAAATGTGACGGTACACGTGACAGTGTCTCTATGGCGATACCTGACGTTCGGGTGCTGCCCCAGGCAAGATGACGGTGAACGGCAACAGCGAGGTCACGGGGGACGCCAGCGGCGACTACGTGGGTCTGGACCTGGACCAGCCGCTCTACATCGGCGGCGTGCCAGACTTCACTCAGATACACGCCGAGAGCGGCTTCTCGCGGGGATTCACCGGTGAGTGTGGTCCCGGTCCCGGTCCCGATCCCAGTCCCGGTCCCAGTCCCGGTCCCAGTCCCGGTCCCAGTCCCGGTCCCAGTCCCGGTCCCGGTCCCGGTCACGGTCACCGGCCGACGCGACTCACGTGGCCAGGCCAGGTAGTGGCCCGCCAGCAGGCACGTTGGCGTGGTGATGAACCGCAAACAGTTCCCGGTCAGTACTCTGCTTGGATTGGCACCGACTTATGCTAGGGAGAGTCGAAAATTACACTGTATGGACACGAAATTACAAGTTAGTCGATTTCTATTGGTATTAATGCTGCTGTAGACTTATGCTCAATGTGCCGTTGGTGGTACTGGGTGGCGATGAAATAACTGTCAACCTTTACAACTTGATAGAAACTGTAGGGTTGAGTATGGAACTAAATGTTCATCCCTCAATAGCCCAGTTCACGCTGTCACGCAAGGTAAGCCAGTTATTTCCTTATTCATTACTACTTACTTACAACCTCACGACTGGCGGGAAAGCAGATCCAGCATGGATTCGTCCATAGACAGTGCCAATTTTTCCGCTGCAATCGGCTGGCTAAACCCGGTAACCTTTCCAGAACGACCCAGGGCGGCGACAATGTAAACAAATCGACCGGCATACTTATTCGGCGTCGAAGCAGGTTAGGTTTTGGCAGTTCTCTGTTGTCCACATCCGAGAACGGGATAAAACTGACGCACATGGGACAAAACTGACATGGGCCACGTTATTTAGTGGCTACTGTCGCTCAGCAGGAGACCTGCGAGGATGGTCATTAGAGGGAAGCTGATGTTAAAGTCGAAGAGGCGGAATTAGCTTTGCTGGCACCATCTGAATTTCGTCTTCTTTTGTTCTTGTTAACTGAGAAACCGAGAGGAGATCCGATTGCTATTACGACACTGCGCAGGCGAGTGTCCCGATAAAAATTGTGCGCATTTGGTGAGCCGTCGTTATCAGTCACCAGAATATTTGGACTTCTTGCAGTGGCGGATTCGCGGGAGCGGGCCATGCCATGCCCCACTCTAAGATGGTTTGATTATGAGCAAACTTGGCCTTTATTCACGATTAGCGGGAAAACTATAAATGCACAATAATCAGCATAAAAATAAGATATGCGCAAGAAATCCGGACAATAGGTTTAGACTCAAGCTCAAGTCCCACGCTATCGAATCCCAACGAGGTTCCGAAAATCGATCTCGATTTTTATATCATGCCGTTCTTCCCCCCCCCCCCCCCTTCCTCCCCCCAGCTGAGTCAAAGCTGGCTCACTGGATCCCCATTGCTGCTTGTATCGCATTTGGGTAGATCAGAACATAGCATTAGTGCAATGCAAATCAGTGTTGCACGTTGCTCTATTTTAGCATAGTTCGCTTTGATTAAAAAAAACATCTCTTGACCAATTTACTAATCTATTCCTCTGAATAGTTAAGCTAAGTGGAGGGGTGAACCACTGCCCCCCCCCCCCAAAAAAAAAAAAAAAAATAAATAATAATAATGTGAAGAGCCGGATCCCCTGTCCGGCCTGTCGTACTCCAACAGTGAACACTGTATGCAAGTAACTTATTCATTTACATCCATGCTCAGTGCACGGGTGTCGCAACGGCCATCGGGGAGGTGAAGGAGGTGACGAGAGGCTCTGCGATGGCTTGATTCCCCTTTGCAAGTATAAGGATATTTTAATATCGTCACGCCATATGGAACCATTTACAATTTGCAACGTCATCGGTACACGTATTGCACGTTTCACGAAGTGATGGGAGGCAGCGGTAGCAACCGTTTGTCTTGCGGTGGTAGAACGCTCCGGACAAGCCACGGGCTGTATACTGAATTTGCCCTCGCGCACCACGCAGACGCATCGCACAGCCTCAGGGGCGGATACCAAGGGGAGCACTGGGGGCGCCCACCCCCCACCCCATGGGAAGATGGCGCTCCTCCGGCTGGGTACTCCCTCGATATTTTTGTTTAGCCAGAGGCGCCCCCTTTGAGAGGAAAGCACCCCCTTGGAAGGAAAGGTATCGGGAAAGGCAGAACACCCCGTCGAATTTGTAAGCCGGAGGAAGGCTCGAATCCTGGAAAGCTCGAATGCAGCCCCCTCGAATTTGTTTTCTTCAGTCAGAGGCACCCCTCTGAAGGCAAAGCCGCCCGGCGCCAGGTACTTTTGAAGTAGCGCCCCTCCGGACATGCGCCTCCCTCTCCCATGGTAATTCATGGATTCGCCCCTGCACAGTAACTGAATATAAAATGATATTCGCAAGAAACGAGACAGGCATGCTGCATTCGCAGGCAGTTAAAAAGTGAGCTTCATTGAATATTAGTAACACCAAGTGCGACATTTCTCTATACCAGCGCACATGTGTACGAAATTGATGTTCTTTATATCAGGGTAACATGTTTTCGCTGCCGCTCGATGTACAGAGAACAGCCACATAGCGCATCTTTGTGAATAAATTAACTCCAGCTTGACCAACGGCGAAGCTTTGATGCTTGATTTTCGCGCAAGTGCCACGAGATGGCAGTCCGCGAGGTGCTGGCGTCTGGCAGGGTGGTGGTCGTTCGCGAGGTGCCTCCGCCCAGCAGCACAGCGGTTGTCCGCCAGGTGCTGCCACCTATAGTAGAGCGGCAGTCGCCCGCGATGTGTCCCCACCCACCAGCGCAGCCTCTTGTCCGTCGCATTCCAGATAAAGGCGCTCGCACGATTATGCATTGTGGTAGAACACTTTTGACAGAATTACTGTGGATCCAAATGCCCCCAGATCCGTACAATTTTCCTTTACTGTGCGGGGGGGGGGGCATCGAAGAAAGATTAAGTTTTTGCACGCCGGGTTGACTGATGACTGGTGAAGACCAAAAAGCAAATATGAGCCTCTTTCTCACGAAACATGAGATACGTCAATTGCAGGCGAATGTATCCACCTGATAAGTAATGATGCCCTAGAGCAGTGGTTCTCAAACTTTTTGATGTGGCGACCCCTGTGTACCCGGAGCGTCGCGCCGCGACCCCACATTCTGTATTTTACATTATAGTGTTCTGTATTTTGTTACTTGCGAAGCATCACTCATATTGCTCGCGACCCCACCAGAAGGGCCCCGCGACCCCAGCTGGGGTCGCGACCCCTAGTTTGAGAACCACTGCCCTAGAAGCTATAGTGTCCTGAAGTCTTCGAATGCCCTTGTGACGGCTCACCGTGCCCTTCCGGGAACTCAAGTTGCCCATTGGACGGCTAGGGCGGTCTTCCGAACATCAGGGATATTCTCCATAACTCTGAGTGCCTCTGGACAAATTGGAACCCCCCAATGCTGTTCGAATTGTCCAGCCCTTGTTGGCGTCAAATTGCCTTTCTCGTAAGTCGAAGTGCCTTCAGATGACTCATATATTACCTTAGCAGGTAGTGTCTGCTCTGGAGTTTAGGGCCCTTTTGTTGCAGTGCTCCCAGCGAAAGACCGGGGTGGGGTGGTGGAAAATACACTGCATTGTGTCGGTGAATGTCTTCCGACTCCAGTCCCCAGAACAAGCAATTTGAGTAGTTTGTTCCTGAAATGATCCGATTGATCTGTGACCATCCAGCGGGCCATCTACTGTAGTCGGCACTGTAGCCGATTGTTCTGCAATCTGTTCGGGTTGTAGGAGCTCTGACCGCCTTAGTCTGGAAAGACCGAATGGCTGACCATTTTGACTCAACTCTACGCCTCAAAACTGGAAGTTCTGCTCGTGTCCCAGGCTGTGTGACATAAGGCTCTGACGGTGTCCCAGGATGTGTGACATGAGACTCTGTCGGTGTCCCAGGCTGTGTGACTAGAGGCTGGGGTGGTGTCCCAGGATGTGTGACATAAGGCTCTGACGGTGTCCCAGGCTGTGTGACTAGAGGCTGGGACGATGTCCCAGGCTGTGTGACATAAGGCTCTGACGGTGTCCCAGGCTGTGTGGCTAGAGTCTGGGACGGTGTCCCAGGCTGTGTGATATAAGTCTGACGGTGTGTCCTAGGCTGTGTGACATGAGGCTCTGTCGGTGTCCCAGGCTGTGTGACATGAGGCTCTGTCGGTGTCCCAGGCTGTGTGACATGAGGCTCTGTCGGTGTCCCAGGCTGTGTGACATGAGGCTCTGTCGGTGTCCCAGGCTGTGTGACTAGAGGCTGGGGTGGTGTCCCAGGATGTGTGACATAAGGCTCTGACGGTGTCCCAGGCTGGTGACATGAGGCTCTGTCGGTGTCCCAGGCTGTGTGACTAGAGGCTGGGGTGGTGTCCCAGGATGTGTGACATAAGGCTCTGACGGTGTCCCAGGCTGTGTGACTAGAGGCTGGGACGATGTCCCAGGCTGTGTGACATAAGGCTCTGACGTGTCCCAGGCTGTGTGACTAGAGGCTGGGACGATGTCCCAGGCTGTGTGACATAAGGCTCTGACGGTGTCCCAGGCTGTGTGGCTAGAGTCTGGGACGGTGTCCCAGGCTGTGTGATATAAGTCTGACGGTGTGTCCTAGGCTGTGTGACATGAGGCTCTGTCGGTGTCCCAGGCTGTGTGACATGAGGCTCTGTCGGTGTCCCAGGATGTGTGACATAAGGCTCTACGGTGTCCCAGGCTGTGTGACATGAGGCTCTGTCGGTGTCCCAGGCTGTGTGACTAGAGGCTGGGGTGGTGTCCCAGGATGTGTGACATAAGGCTCTGACGGTGTCCCAGGCTGGTGACATGAGGCTCTGTCGGTGTCCCAGGCTGTGTGACTAGAGGCTGGGGTGGTGTCCCAGGATGTGTGACATAAGGCTCTGACGGTGTCCCAGGCTGTGTGACTAGAGGCTGGGACGATGTCCCAGGCTGTGTGACATAAGGCTCTGACGTGTCCCAGGCTGTGTGGCTAGAGTCTGGGACGGTGTCCCAGGCTGTGTGATATAAGTATCTGACGGTGTGTCCTAGGCTGTGTGACATGAGGCTCTGTCGGTGTCCCAGGCTGTGTGACTAGAGGCTGGGACGTTGTCCCAGGCTGTGTGACAAGGCTCTGACGGTGTCCCAGGCTGTGTGACATAAGGCTCTGTCGGTGTCCCAGGCTGTGTGACTAGAGTCTGGGACGGTGTCCCAGGCTGTGTGATATTAGTCTCTGACGGTGTGTCCTAGGCTGTGTGACATAAGGCTCTGACGGTGTCCCAGGCTGTGTGACTAGAGGCTGGGACGTTGTCCCAGGCTGTGTGACATAAGGCTCTGACGGTGTCCCAGGCTGTGTGACATAAGGCTCTGTCGGTGTCCCAGGCTGTGTGACTAGAGTCTGGGACGGTGTCCCAGGCTGTGTGACATAAGGCTCTGACGGTGTGTCCCAGGCTGTGTGACATGAGGCTCTGTCGGTGTCCCAGGCTGTGTGACTAGAGTTTGGGACGGTGTCCCAGGATGTGTGACATAAGGCTCTGACGGTGTCCCAGGCTGCGTGACTAGAGGCTGGGACGGTGTCCCAGGATGTGTGACATAAGGCTCTGACGGTGTCCCAGGCTGGTGACATGAGGCTCTGTCGGTGTCCCAGGCTGGTGACATGAGGCTCTGTCGGTGTCCCAGGCTGTGTGACTAGAGGTTGGGGTGGTGTCCCAGGATGTGTGACATAAGGCTCCGACAGTGTCCCAGGCTGTGTGACTAGAGGCTGGGACGGTGTTCCAGGCTGTGTGATATAAGTCTGACGGTGTGTCCTAGGCTGTGTGACATGAGGCTCTGTCGGTGTCCCAGGCTGTGTGACATGAGGCTCTGTCGGTGTCCCAGGATGTGTGACATAAGGCTCTGACGGTGTCCCAGGCTGTGTGACATGAGGCTCTGTCGGTGTCCCAGGCTGTGTGACTAGAGGCTGGGGTGGTGTCCCAGGATGTGTGACATAAGGCTCTGACGGTGTCCCAGGCTGGTGACATGAGGCTCTGTCGGTCTCTCAGGCTGTGTGACTAGAGGTTGGGGTGGTGTCCCAGGATGTGTGACATAAGGCTCCGACAGTGTCCCAGGCTGTGTGACTAGAGGCTGGGACGGTGTTCCAGGATGTATGACATGAGACTCTGACGGTGTTCCAGGATGTATGACATGAGACTGACGGTGTTCCAGGATGTATGACATGAGACTCTGACGCTGCTGTGTACCCCAGACTGTATTGTCCGACTCTCCGTGTCGGGAGTGCTCTACAGTCTGCAGTCAGACGCCGTGACAGTTCTGACGGTGCTGTTTATCCCAGGCTGTATTGCCCGACTCTCCGTGTCGGGAGTGCTCTACAGTCTGCAGTCAGACGCCGTGACAGTTCTGACGGTGCTGTTTATCCCAGGCTGTATTGCCCGACTCTCCGTGTCGGGAGTGCTCCACAGTCTGCAGTCAGACGCCGTGACAGTTCTGACGGTGCTGTTTATCCCAGGCTGTATTGCCCGACTCTCCGTGTCGGGAGTGCTCCACAGTCTGCAGTCCGACGCCGTGACAGTTCTGACGGTGCTGTTTATCCCAGGCTGTATTGCCCGACTCTCCGTGTCGGGAGTGCCCCAAGTCTGCAGTCAGACGCCGTGACAGTTCTGACTGTGCTGTTTATCCCAGGCTGTATTGCCCGACTCTCCGTGTCGGGAGTGCTCTACAGTCTGCAGTCAGACGCCGTGACAGTTCTGACCGTGCTGTGTACCCCAGACTGTATTGTCCGACTCTCCGTGTCGGGAGTGCTCCACAGTCTGCAGTCAGACGCCGTGACAGTTCTGACGGTGCTGTTTATCCCAGGCTGTATTGCCCGACTCTCCGTGTCGGGCGTGCTCTACAGTCTACAGTCAGACGCCGTGACAGTTCTGACTGTGCTGTGTACCCCAGACTGTATTGTCCGACTCTCCGTGTCGGGAGTGCTCTACAGTCTGCAGTCCGACGCCGTGACAGTTCTGACGGTGCTGTTTATCCCAGGCTGTATTGCCCGACTCTCCGTGTCGGGAGTGCTCCACAGTCTGCAGTCAGACGCCGTGACAGTTCTGACGGTGCTGTTTATCCCAGGCTGTATTGCCCGACTCTCCGTGTCGGGAGTGCTCCACAGTCTGCAGTCAGACGCCGTGACAGTTCTGACGGTGCTGTTTATCCCAGGCTGTATTGCCCGACTCTCCGTGTCGGGAGTGCTCTACAGTCTGCAGTCAGACGCCGTGACAGTTCTGACGGTGCTGTTTATCCCAGGCTGTATTGCCCGACTCTCCGTGTTGGGAGTGCTCTACAGTCTGCAGTCAGACGCCGTGACAGTTCTGACGGTGCTGTTTATCCCAGGCTGTATTGCCCGACTCTCCGTGTCGGGAGTGCTCTACAGTCTGCAGTCAGACGCCGTGACAGTTCTGACGGTGCTGTGTACCCCAGACTGTATTGTCCGACTCTCCGTGTCGGGAGTGCTCCACAGTCTGCAGTCAGACGCCGTGACAGTTCTGACGGTGCTGTTTATCCCAGGCTGTATTGCCCGACTCTCCGTGTCGGGAGTGCTCTACAGTCTGCAGTCCGACGCCGTGACAGTTCTGACGGTGCTGTTTATCCCAGGCTGTATTGCCTGACTCTCCGTGTCGGGAGTGCTCTACAGTCTGCAGTCCGACGCCGTGACAGTTCTGACGGTGCTGTTTATCCCAGGCTGTATTGCCCGACTCTCCGTGTCGGGAGTGCTCTACAGTCTGCAGTCAGACGCCGTGACAGTTCTGACGGTGCTGTTTATCCCAGGCTGTATTGCCCGACTCTCCGTGTCGGGAGTGCTCTACAGTCTGCAGTCCGACGCCGTGACAGTTCTGACGGTGCTGTTTATCCCAGGCTGTATTGCCTGACTCTCCGTGTCGGGAGTGCTCTACAGTCTGCAGTCCGACGCCGTGACAGTTCTGACGGTGCTGTTTATCCCAGGCTGTATTGCCCGACTCTCCGTGTCGGGAGTGCTCTACAGTCTGCAGTCAGACGCCGTGACAGTTCTGACGGTGCTGTTTATCCCAGGCTGTATTGCCCGACTCTCCGTGTCGGGAGTGCTCTACAGTCTGCAGTCAGACGCCGTGACAGTTCTGACGGTGCTGTTTATCCCAGGCTGTATTGCCCGACTCTCCGTGTCGGGAGTGCTCTACAGTCTGCAGTCGGATGCCGTGGACCGACGTGACGTGCTCCAGTGCGAGGTCTGCCGCACCGACACGACCTGCCAGAGCAGCGGCCTCTGTCAGGAGGCGCTCAACGAGCAGGGCCACCGCTGCATCTGCGCCCCGGGCTTCACCGGTCAAAAGTGTGACCAGAAAGGTCAAATCTGCTACCCAGGTCAGTGGGGGTTCATTGTGTCAGGTCTTCTGTCCAGGTCAGTGGGGGCTAATTGCGTCAAGTTTGCTATCCAGATAAATGGGGCTCATTGCGTCAGGTCTGCTATCCAGGTCGGATGAGCGACCCGTGGGGTCATGCAGGTCAGTGACACCTGGGAGAGCAAATATTCTACCAGGGACAGTTGGGGAGCGGTTCTGTTCTGTGCAGGCACACTCATGCCTGCAGCCTACGGTCCCCAGACCCGTACCTGTAGCCTACGGTCCCAAGGTGTGCTGTTGCCGGTGGTATCCCCAGTGCACCAGTGCCTGTAGCCTACGGTCCCCAGACCCGTACCTGTAGCCACGGTTCACAATATTAGCCCGTACCTGACGCTCACGGTCCCCAAACTCATACCTGTAACCTATGGTCCCCAGACCCGTACCCGCACCTATAGCCTGAGGTCCCCAGACCCGTACCACCTTTAGCCTGTCGTTCACACCCGTGCTATAGCCTGCTGTCCACACGCATGTGCTGTTGGCGGCAGTATCCCCGGTACACCCGCGTCTGTCGCCGGCGGTAATCTAGGTACCCCTGCCACCGATCGGCCCCACGCACAACCGATACCCCGCTGCGACAGGCGCCTGCGGCCCGGGTCGGTGTGTGAACGCACCGGGCGGCTTCGACTGCTACTGTCCGTTCGGCAAGACGGGCGAACGGTGCGACCGGGACATAGTCATCACGGAGCCGAGCTTCGGTGGCGACAGCTACATTGCCTACGACACGCCGCGCGCCATTCGCTCGTGAGTGAGAGCCTCGAGAGGTGCCCCTCGGGGCCTGCCGGGAGGGCACGCACTTCTGCAGCCTGTGGCACGCAGCTGACAAGTTAAGAGTGGTGATGCTGAACGGTAGCACGTCAGCTCTGGTGCAGTGTCCCTGTAAGACCGATGGTGGTGGTCCGATTGTTTTTACTTCTCAATTCAGATGATTGCAAACACGGCCGAACAGTAGAAGGCCCGGCGATCTCTTGATCCAGGCTGACTTTTTACGTTTTCAGCGTAATGATAGTCGTTTTACAACTTATTTGACCGGTAGGAAAACCTTGTGTGAAGACCATTTGCAGGAAAATTTTGCATTTTCCCATGGGACTATCGCGAAAAACAAGTAACCTTCAGCGCCTCTTGTGAAGCATTACCCTGCCCCCTACAAAATCCTCGATGAATCTGATGATGGAGGCAGTGGGAGAAGACGACCACGTAGCGTAGCCCGGGCCCTGCCTGGCCTGCGAGTCAGTCGGTTCCGCGTCATGGAGGCAGTGGGAGAAGACGACCACGTAGCGTAGCCCGGGCCCTGCCTGGCCTGCGAGTCAGTCGGTTCCGCGTCATGGAGGCAGTGGGAGAAGACGACCACGTAGCGTAGCCCGGGCCCTGCCTGGCCTGCGAGTCAGTCGGTTCCGCGTCATGGAGGCAGTGGGAGAAGACGACCACGTAGCGTAGCCCGGGCCCTGCCTGGCCTGCGAGTCAGTCGGTTCCGCGTCACCACTTGTGCCCTGTTGCAGACTCAAATTTGACCTGCTGTTGAAGCCCGACAAGGTCGAGGACGGCCTACTGCTGTACGCCGCTCAGAACGATCAGGGACAGGGCGACTTTGTCGCTCTCGCCATCAAGGATAAACACATCGAGTTCAGGTGAGACACGCTGAGCTGAGTGGACCCCCCCCACACACACACACACCGGCTCTCTTGGGGTGTCACCCATGCCACGTGCTGGCCGATGAGTGGACCCCCCCCACACACACCGGCTCTCTTGGGGTGTCACCCATGCCACGTGCTGGCCGATGAGTGGACCTCCCCCCCCCCACACACACACACCGGCTCTCTTGGGGTGTCACCCATGTCACGTGCTGGCCGATGAGTGGACCCCCCCCCCACACACACACACCGGCTCTCTTGGGGTGTCACCCATGTCACGTGCTGGCCGATGAGTGGACCCCCCCCCCCACACACACACCGGCTCTCTTGGGGTGTCACCCATGTCACGTGCTGGCCGATGAGTGGACCCCCCCCCACACACACACACACCGGCTCTCTTGGGGTGTCACCCATGTCACGTGCTGGCCGATGAGTGGACCCCCCCCCACCACACACACACACCGGCTCTCTTGGGGTGTCACCCATGTCACGTGCTGGCCGATGAGTGGACCCCCCCCCACACACACACACCGGCTCTCTTGGGGTGTCACCCATGTCACGTGCTGGCCGATGAGTGGACCTCCCCCCCCCCCCACACACACCGGCTCTCTTGGGGTGTCACCCATGCCACGTGCTGGCCGATGAGTGGACCCCACTCTCTTGGGGTGTCACCCATGTCACGTGCTGGCCGATGAGTGGACCCCCCCCACACACACACACCCGGCTCTCTTGGGGTTTGTCACCCATGTCACGTGCTGGCCGATGAGTGGACCCCCCCCACACACACACACACACCGGCTCTCTTGGGGTGTCACCCATGTCACGTGCTGGCCGATGAGTGGACCCCCCCCACACACACACCGGCTCTCTTGGGGTGTCACCCATGTCACGTGCTGGCCGATGAGTGGACCCCCCCCCACACACACACCGGCTCTCTTGGGGTGTCACCCATGTCACGTGCTGGCCGATGAGTGGACCCCCCCCCCCACACACACACCGGCTCTCTTGGGGTGTCACCCATGCGGCTGAGTGGACCCCCCCCCACACACACACACCGGCTCTCTTGGGGTGTCACCCATGCCACGTGCTGGCCGATGAGTGGACCCCCCCCACCACACACACACACCGGCTCTCTTGGGGTGTCACCCATGCCACGTGCTGGCCGATGAGTGGACCCCCCCCCCCACACACACACACGGCTCTCTTGGGGTGTCACCCATGCCACGTGCTGGCCGATGAGTGGACCTCCCCCCCCACACACACACACACCGGCTCTCTTGGGGTGTCACCCATGCCCCCCCCACACACACACACCGGCTCTCTTGGGGTGTCACCCATGTCACGTGCTGGCCGATGAGTGGACCCCCCCCCACACACACACACACGCTCTCTTGGGGTGTCACCCATGTCACGTGCTGGCCGATGAGTGGACCCCCCCCCCCCACACACACACACCGGCTCTCTTGGGGTGTCACCCATGCACGTGCTGGCCGATGAGGACCCCCCCACACAAACGGCTTTTGGGTGTCACCCCCCCACACACACACACACCGGCTCTCTTGGGGTGTCACCCATGTCACGTGCTGGCCGATGAGTGGACCTCCCCCCCCCACACACACACACCGGCTCTCTTGGGGTGTCACCCATGCCACGTGCTGGCCGATGACCCCCAATGAGTGGACCCTCCCCCCACACACACACACCGGCTCTCTTGGGGTGTCACCCATGCCACGTGCTGGCCGATGAGTGGACCTCCCCCCCACACACACCGGCTCTCTTGGGGTGTCACCCATGCCACGTGCTGGCCGATGAGTGGACCCCCCCCCACACACACACCGGCTCTCTTGGGGTGTCACCCCATCCCCCCCCCACACACACACCGGCTCTCTTGGGGTGTCACCCATGTCACGTGCTGGCCGATGAGTGGACCTCCCCCCCCCACACACACACACCGGCTCTCTTGGGGTGTCACCCATGCCACGTGCTGGCCGATGAGTGGACCCCCCCACACACACACACCGGCTCTCTTGGGGTGTCACCCATGCCACGTGCTGGCCGATGAGTGGACCCCCCCCCACACACACACCCGGCTCTCTTGGGGTGTCACCCATGTCACGTGCTGGCCGATGAGTGGACCCCCCCACCCACACACACACACCGGCTCTCTTGGGGTGTCACCCATGTCACGTGCTGGCCGATGAGTGGACCCCCCCCACACACACACACCGGCTCTCTTGGGGTGTCACCCATGTCACGTGCTGGCCGATGAGTGGACCTCCCCCCACACACACACACACCGGCTCTCTTGGGGTGTCACCCATGTCACGTGCTGGCCGATGAGTGGACCCCCCCCCCCCCACACACACACACCGGCTCTCTTGGGGTGTCACCCATGCCACGTGCTGGCCGATGAGTGGACCTCCCCCCCACACACACACACCGGCTCTCTTGGGGTGTCACCCATGCCACGTGCTGGCCGATGAGTGGACCCCCCCCCACACACACACACCGGCTCTCTTGGGGTGTCACCCATGCCACGTGCTGGCCGATGAGTGGACCCCCCCCACCCACACACACACACACCGGCTCTCTTGGGGTGTCACCCATGCCACGTGCTGGCCGATGAGTGGACCTCCCCCCCACACACACACACCGGCTCTCTTGGGGTGTCACCCATGCCACGTGCTGGCCGATGAGTGGACCTCCCCCCCACACACACACACCGGCTCTCTTGGGGTGTCACCCATGCCACGTGCTGGCCGATGAGTGGACCCCCCCCCCACACACACACACCGGCTCTCTTGGGGTGTCACCCATGCCACGTGCTGGCCGATGAGTGGACCTCCCCCCCACACACACACACCGGCTCTCTTGGGGTGTCACCCATCCCACGTGCTGGCCAAGACCTCCCCCCCCACACACACACCGGCTCTCTTGGGGTGTCACCCATGCCACGTGCTGGCCGATGAGTGGACCTCCCCCCCCACACACACACCGGCTCTCTTGGGGTGTCACCCATGCCACGTGCTGGCCGATGAGTGGACCCCCCCCCACACACACACACCGGCTCTCTTGGGGTGTCACCCATGCCACGTGCTGGCCGATGAGTGGACCCCCCCCCACACACACACACCGGCTCTCTTGGGGTGTCACCCATGCCACGTGCTGGCCGATGAGTGGACCTCCCCCCACACACACACACGGCTCTCTTGGGGTGTCACCCATGCCACGTGCTGGCCGATGAGTGGACCTCCCCCCCCCACACACACACACCGGCTCTCTTGGGGTGTCACCCATGCCACGTGCTGGCCGATGAGTGGACCCTCCCCCCCCACACACACACCGGCTCTCTTGGGGTGTCACCCATGCCACGTGCTGGCCGATGAGTGGACCTCCCCCCACCACACACACACCGGCTCTCTTGGGGTGTCACCCATGCCACGTGCTGGCCGATGAGTGGACCTCCCCCCCACACACACACACCGGCTCTCTTGGGGTGTCACCCATGCCACGTGCTGGCCGATGAGTGGACCTCCCCCCCACACACACACCGGCTCTCTTGGGGTGTCACCCATGCCACGTGCTGGCCGATGAGTGGACCTCCCCCCCCCACACACACACACCGGCTCTCTTGGGGTGTCACCCATGCCACGTGCTGGCCGATGAGTGGACCCCCCCCACACACACACACCGGCTCTCTTGGGGTGTCACCCATGCCACGTGCTGGCCGATGAGTGGACCCCCCCCCACACACACACCGGCCGGCTCTCTTGGGGTGTCACCCATGCCACGTGCTGGCCGATGAGTGGACCTCCCCCCACACACACACACCGGCTCTCTTGGGGTGTCACCCATGCCACGTGCTGGCCGATGAGTGGACCCCCCCACACACACACACCGGCTCTCTTGGGGTGTCACCCATGCCACGTGCTGGCCGATGAGTGGACCCCCCCCCACACACACACACACCGGCTCTCTTGGGGTGTCACCCATGCCACGTGCTGGCCGATGAGTGGACCTCCCCCCCACACACACACACCGGCTCTCTTGGGGTGTCACCCATGCCACGTGCTGGCCGATGAGTGGACCCCCCCACACACACACGGCTCTCTTGGGGTGTCACCCATGTCACGTGCTGGCCGATGAGTGGACCCCCCCCCACACACACACACCGGCTCTCTTGGGGTGTCACCCATGCCACGTGCTGGCCGATGAGTGGACCCCCCCCACACACACACACCGGCTCTCTTGGGGTGTCACCCATGCCACGTGCTGGCCGATGAGTGGACCCCCCCCCCACCCACACACAACACACCGGCTCTCTTGGGGTGTCACCCATGCCACGTGCTGGCCGATGAGTGGACCCCCCCCACACACACACACCCGGCTCTCTTGGGGTGTCACCCATGCCACGTGCTGGCCGATGAGTGGACCCCCCCCCACACACACACACCGGCTCTCTTGGGGTGTCACCCATGCCACGTGCTGGCCGATGAGTGGACCTCCCCCCCCCCACACACACACCGGCTCTCTTGGGGTGTCACCCATGCCACGTGCTGGCCGATGAGTGGACCTCCCCCCACACACACACACACCGGCTCTCTTGGGGTGTCACCCATGCCACGTGCTGGCCGATGAGTGGACCCCCCCCCCCACACACACACACACCGGCTCTCTTGGGGTGTCACCCATGCCACGTGCTGGCCGATGAGTGGACCCCCCCCCACACACACACACACCGGCTCTCTTGGGGTGTCACCCATGCCACGTGCTGGCCGATGAGTGGACCCCCCCCCACACACACACACCGGCTCTCTTGGGGTGTCACCCATGCCACGTGCTGGCCGATGAGTGGACCCCCCCCACACACACACACCGGCTCTCTTGGGGTGTCACCCATGCCACGTGCTGGCCGATGAGTGGACCCCCCCCCACACACACACAACCGGCTCTCTTGGGGTGTCACCCATGCCACGTGCTGGCCGATGAGTGGACCCCCCCCCCACACACACACACACCGGCTCTCTTGGGGTGTCACCCATGCCACGTGCTGGCCGATGAGTGGACCCCCCCCACACACACACACACACCGGCTCTCTTGGGGTGTCACCCATGCCACGTGCTGGCCGATGAGTGGACCCCCCCACACACACACACCGGCTCTCTTGGGGTGTCACCCATGCCACGTGCTGGCCGATGAGTGGACCCCCCCCACACACACACACCGGCTCTCTTGGGGTGTCACCCATGCCACGTGCTGGCCGATGAGTGGACCCCCCCCCCACACACACACACACACACCGGCTCTCTTGGGGTGTCACCCATGCCACGTGCTGGCCGATGAGTGGACCCCCCACCCACACACACACACCGGCTCTCTTGGGGTGTCACCCATGCCACGTGCTGGCCGATGAGTGGACCTCCCCCCCCCCACACACACACACACACCGGCTCTCTTGGGGTGTCACCCATGCCACGTGCTGGCCGATGAGTGGACCCCTCCCCCCCACACACACACCCGGCTCTCTTGGGGTGTCACCCATGCCACGTGCTGGCCGATGAGTGGACCTCCCCCCACACACACACACACCGGCTCTCTTGGGGTGTCACCCATGCCACGTGCTGGCCGATGAGTGGACCTCCCCCCCCACACACACACACACCGGCTCTCTTTGGGGTGTCACCCATGCCACGTGCTGGCCGATGAGTGGACCTCCCCCCCACACACACACACCGGCTCTCTTGGGGTGTCACCCATGCCACGTGCTGGCCGATGAGTGGACCCCCCCCCCACACACACACACCGGCTCTCTTGGGGTGTCACCCATGCCACGTGCTGGCCGATGAGTGGACCTCCCCCCCACACACACACACCGGCTCTCTTGGGGTGTCACCCATGCCACGCTGGCCGATGAGTGGACCCCCCCCCACACACACACACCGGCTCTCTTGGGGTGTCACCCATGCCACGTGCTGGCCGATGAGTGGACCTCCCCCCACACACACACACACCGGCTCTCTTGGGGTGTCACCCATGCCACGTGCTGGCCGATGAGTGGACCTCCCCCCCCACACACACACACCGGCTCTCTTGGGGTGTCACCCATGCCACGTGCTGGCCGATGAGTGGACCTCCCCCCCACACACACACACCGGCTCTCTTGGGGTGTCACCCATGCCACGTGCTGGCCGATGAGTGGACCTCCCCCCCACACACACACACCGGCTCTCTTGGGGTGTCACCCATGCCACGTGCTGGCCGATGAGTGGACCTCCCCCCCACACACACACCGGCTCTCTTGGGGTGTCACCCATGCCACGTGCTGGCCGATGAGTGGACCCCCCCCCACACACACACACACCGGCTCTCTTGGGGTGTCACCCATGCCACGTGCTGGCCGATGAGTGGACCCCCCCCCCCCCCACACACACACCGGCTCTCTTGGGGTGTCACCCATGCCACGTGCTGGCCGATGAGTGGACCCCCCCCCACACACACACACCGGCTCTCTTGGGGTGTCACCCATGCCACGTGCTGGCCGATGAGTGGACCTCCCCCCCCACACACACACCGGCTCTCTTGGGGTGTCACCCATGCCACGTGCTGGCCGATGAGTGGACCCCCCCCACACACACACACACCGGCTCTCTTGGGGTGTCACCCATGTCACGTGCTGGCCGATGAGTGGACCCCCCCCCCCCACACACACACACCGGCTCTCTTGGGGTGTCACCCATGCCACGTGCTGGCCGATGAGTGGACCCCCCCCACACACACACACCGGCTCTCTTGGGGTGTCACCCATGCCACGTGCTGGCCGATGAGTGGACCTCCCCCCCCCCACACACACACACCGGCTCTCTTGGGGTGTCACCCATGCCACGTGCTGGCCGATGAGTGGACCCCCCCCCACACACACACACCCGGCTCTCTTGGGGTGTCACCCATGCCACGTGCTGGCCGATGAGTGGATGGCCAGCGGCTAAGCGGCTGACGGGACTGCTGAAGCTGCAGTCGCAGCTTCAGTCCCATGCAGTCGCATCTCTCAAAGACATCACGTATGGAGCCGTATACACAGGCGTGCCAACAATCGGTTGGGCACAAATGTATGGAGCTGTATACACAGGCGTGTCGGCCTATCAAACAATGGAGTGGACACGTCATGCTCATTTCAGAAACAAATGAAGACCAAACTAATGTATTAGAACTACTAGATTATAAATAAGATTATGAATAAGATGTTCTAGATACTAGATATCCACTAACTACTAGATTGACTCACTGTTTAACGGTGGGGGATTTCCGAATCAACTTGGGCTGGGCAAAATCTAGCGACATAATCCAATGTTGGAAGAGCACGACCCCTCCGGAATCACGCAACAAAAGACGCCCCTGTGGATTGGCTTTATCCGTGTCACTGTTGCCATTAACGGGAGAGTATAATTTTTTCAAATAGTGCCCATGTAAATTCGAAGCAACTGCAAGGCAATGAATGTTTTACTTGTGCTACTAATACGTTGCTTCGCACAGAAGAAAAGCTGACGTCTTCTTTTATATCCAGGCCTTGTATCCATTGAGCCATTATTAAGCAGTTACGTCGGACAGCGATGTGCGCTTCGTTGTGTGGCACCCGGGACGACGAAGGTAGGGTGTGTGCGTGTGCTCGTCTGACCCGTGACGCACGCCGCTGTGACGTGCGTGACGTTCGCGACACGGCCAATCGCTGAGTCCGCTGCGTGCCTGTCGGTAGGTACGACACAGGCACCGGCTCGGCAGTACTACGCAGCCCTGAGGAGGTCAAGCAGGGCGAGTGGATGAAAATATCGGGCACGCGGCAGATGAGGGACGGCACTCTGAGGGTCAACGACGGTGAGACAGCCGCAGTGTCATCGGTCGATGTCAGGGTGGGCAGCGTCAATCTCGCTCAATGGGTCAGCGACGGTGAGACAGCCGCAGTGTCATTGGTCGATGTCAGGGTGGGCAGCGTCAACCTCGCTCAATGGGTCAGCGACGGTGAGGCAGCCGCAGTGTCATCGGTCGATGTCAGGGTGGGCTGCGTCAATCTCGCTCAATGGGTCAGCGACGGTGAGACAGACGCAGTGTCATTGACAGTCAGTGGGTGTCAGGGTGGGCAGCGTCAACCTCGCTCAATGGGTCAACGACGGTGAGACAGCCGCAGTGTCATTGGCAGTCAGTGGGTGTCAGGGTGGGCAGCGTCAACCTCGCTCAATGGGTCAGCGACGGTGAGACAGACGCAGTGTCATTGGTCGATGTCATGGTGGGCAGCGTCAACCTTGCTCAATGGGTCAGCGACGGTGAGACAGCCGCTAAGCCATTGGCAGTCATTGGTCGATGTCAGGGTGGGCAGCGTCAACCTCGCTCAATGGGTCAGCGACGGTGAGACAGCCGCAGTGTCATTGGTCGATGTCAGGGTGGGCAGCGTCAACCTCGCTCAATGGGTCAGCGACGGTGAGACAGCCGCAGTGTCATTGGTCGGTGTCAGGGTGGGCAGCGTCAACCTCGCTCAATGGGTCAGCGACGGTGAGGCAGCCGCAGTGTCATTGGTCGATGTCAGGGTGGGCAGCGTCAACCTCGCTCAATGGGTCAGCGACGGTGAGACAGCCGCTAATCCATTGACAGTCAGTCGGTGTCAGGGTGGGCAGCGTCAACCTCGCTCAATGGGTCAGCGACGGTGAGACAGCCGCAGTGTCATTGGTCGGTGTCAGGGTGGGCAGCGTCAACCTCGCTCAATGAGTCAACGCTGAGTTGGCAATCACTCTGCTGTTTCTCCCTAGACAACTATCCCGCTTCAGACAGCTTCCGCCCCACTGTACGCTACTTCATGCCGGTTGCGCGGTGTCTTGTTGCCGCATCAGGAAGTAGCAAATGAGAATGTACGCAGCCTTAGCTTATTTCCTCGTTGGTCACCGTCCCCAACTCCACTCTCCTGAGCGGCGGCAATGTCGACGTACGATTTCACGTCCAAAGCCGGTGTCATGTTCCGTATCCTGCCGGCGCCTGCGATGCGATAATGCTGTACCGCCCTTCCCCTGCAAGGTGGTCAGCGGGCCCCCAGTCCTTCCCCCACTCCCTGACGGCAAACAGCTACTCGTCACATCAGCCTTCCGCACCGTCAGTTGACGAGGAGCATCCCATTCGCGTCGCTTTCATCTCCCGCCATTCGACACGGAGCGGTCGCTCAGCGTCCCCTCTGTCTGCTGCATGACCACTGCAGTCGATGCGCCCCTAAACTGCGCCACCTATGTCCGCGCCCTCTGCCCACCGGCCGTTGACGAGGAATCTCCACTGTCGCCCGGCCAGGCGAGGAGGTGCAGGGCAAGTCGCCGGGCAGCACGCGCGGCCTCAACCTGCAGACACCGCTCTACCTGGGCGGCGTGGACCGGCAGGCGATCCGCGTCAGCACCGGCGCCGGCGTGCAGCGCGGCCTGATCGGCTGCGTGGCCGAGCTGCGCGTGGACGGCTCGCCGCTGCCGCTGCTGGACGCCCGCCAGGCGGCCGCCAACGTGGGCCAGTGCGGGCCGTCGGCGCCGTGCCAGCGGCTGCCGTGTGACAACGGCGGCCTGTGTCGCGACGTCGGCGCCCAGCCCGACCAGTTCGAGTGCAGCTGCCCGGCCGGCTTCTTCGGCCGCCGCTGCCGGGTGGGTGCTGCTGGCGGCGGCCCAGCGCGGCCGGTTGGCGCGGCTGGGACGGTGTGGTTGGCCACACAGTCCACCGAAGGCGGTAGAACTGATACGGGAATTCAAACTGAACAAAAGATCATGGTACAAAGGAAGTGTATTTGCCTACCTTTAAATTTAAATTTGTATGTTTTTTTTATTTATCATCACATGTTGTCTAACACTTCACTTATTCCTCTTTCTTTCTGATCATCAAATTATTGACATGCAAGTGCAAGGTCCAGCTTCAAATTATTTCCTGATATGTCGGTTTTAGTTCTATAATTTGGCGATGCAAGCACTGGTGGTGTTTCCCCACCCACTCTATTATCAATAGAAGTGCGTACCCGACGTTTTCCCCCCGCTGTCTGACCGGTGACGGGTCTGCGCGGTCGCCTGCAGATATCCCAGGACGGCTGTCAGGTCAACGACCCGTGTCAAAATGGCGGCCAGTGCGTCAGTCGGGCCGGCATCACCACCTGCAACTGCCCGCTGGGACTGGCCGGCGACAACTGCCAGAATGGTCAGTGACGCGCCTGGCACAAACACCACAGGGTGGTGCGCTCAGATGTTTGTCAGTATATGTGCGTCACAAACACCACAGGGTGGTGCGGTCCGATGTTTGTCAGTATATGTGCTGCACAAACACCACAGGGTGGTGCGGTCCGATGTTTGTCAGTATATGTGCGGCACAAACACCACAGGGTGGTGAGCTCCGATGTTCGTCAGTATATATGTGTCGTGGCAGGATGTAGTCGGTACGGATCCACATCTTTGGATGTACTGTCCGCGTCGGACGACATGACGCGCGAAACAACTTCCGGTTATTCGATTACTTGTACGAGACCAGTACTAGTATACTACTGGTATTACTAGTACTACTAGTACCACCAGAAGTACTAACACTTCGATCGTGCGTGTGCGCACGTAGACGTGCTCTGCGCCCCGCTGTCCCAGGCACGTCTCCTTGTCACAGAGTCCCCCTGAGTTAACACGCCTCTCCACGAAGAAAGCCCGATTCGACCCGACGTGCTGACGCGCTTGCATCGCCAGAGGTGCAGCTGAGCCAGCCCCTGTGGTTCGACATGCACTCGTTCGCCGAGCTGCCGCTGTCGCTGCTGCCGCACCAGTCCAACACCGAGGCAGAGTCGGTCAACATCACCTTCAGCACGCTCGAGGACGGCTTGCTCTTCTACCACGGCCAGACGGCGCAAGAACCTGGCGCCGGACAGGACTACATCGCCATCGCCGGCGAGTTCCCGACCGCCTGTGGCCCCGTTCACCGCCCCCTGGTCGTTATCCATGTCGGACTTGTGTTGTATGTCTTCCTCTCTCATCTCTACAGCTCTTTGTTAAGGCCGGTTCACATCTCTACAAATATGTGTTAAAGCCGATTCACACCGACACCGGGCCGGAAAAAGTCCGGTGGCCGGACCGGAGTTTTTACCTTATATGGTAGCAGTCCAGGTTGGGCCGCCGAACATTTGTCTCGTGGCGGTGTGAACCAGGTCCCGCGCGCCAACGACCAAGCTACCGCCAGTTCGGCCGAGTCCATCTGCGTCTGAAGGTCGGCCCCACAATATTCCCCCATGCTTCTCCGTCGCGCCGACGACCAACCGGTCGACCGGCCAGTGACGTCATGCGCACTGCTGGCTGGTTACCAAAGTCGCCATGTCATGCTTGTTGGCTATTAGAATGGAAACCTGCTTGTATTTGTTCAATGAAGATTGCTAGAGTAAGGTTCTGGTGGGGTGATTTAACAGGCGACTTTACGTCACCAATCGGTTCGTTTAAGCTGGGCATCGAAAAAGCATAGCAGCTGCGATGCGTATCTCAATGGCTCACTGCACAGTTGGTTGACCACCCACACGACATGTATTATGGGAGGAAGGTCTACATTTATTGATAGCCAGGATAAATCGCAATAATTTCAAGTCGTTGACATGCCTGCAAACCAAACTATGACGTACGTACGATCAGAGTTGTGTGCGGCACGAGGGCACCTGCTCTCAACCAAAACCACACGGTTTTGGTGCGGAGGCCCGTGTTTTCGCATGTTCCCTTCGCGCATGTGCACGCAGGCGCAAATTGGTGCCGACCGGGCCTCCGTACCGTGATAACACCAGGTAAAACTGGCCACAAACAATAACCGACAAATTCACAGGGAAGATTTTGGTGCTGACAAAGATCTTCGAATTTGAAACATAGAAGTTTGGAAGGCGATAATAATAATCCCAGCTATTGTTTCATATCTCGTTTACCAGATATTTTAGAATGCAACTTACCTTTATTAGTCGCCAAACTCTTACCATCCGAGACTTAATTTGGCTATCTTCGCTGGCCTAATAAAGGTAGGTTTTTGTTTTAATTTGAGCATTATTAATTAAGCAAACAGAGACATGACGACTTCGGTGACCAGCGAGCAGTGCACACGAGCGCGTGGCGTGACAGGCCGGCCGGTCGGTCGGTCGGTCGTTCGTTCGGTCGGTCGGTCGGTCGCCGCAGCGGAGAAACCTGGCCAACATTGGCAGATCCGGCGGCGGTGTGAGCCGGTCTTTATTCGTGCCTCACATTCCTTGCTGATCCCTGTTGGTCATTCTCCTCCCCTGACCTATGTGCGGAACAAAAGGGCTGGGGAGGGTACTCCCCGCACACTCATTCCGCGCTCATTCATTCACGCCTTCATAAATTCCCATTGATTAAGTGATGGAGGGAGCCGCGAGGAGGTGTGTTAGGGAAGGTTTTCCTCACAAGATGTAGAGAGGGAGCGGCGAATAAGTATATCAGGGAAGGTTTTGCTCACAGGATGGAGTGGGTGGGTGGGTGGGTGATGGAGGGAGCGGCGAGGGGGTGTGTTAGGAGGGAGGGGGGAGGGGGTGTTGGAAGGTATACCTCACAGGAGGGAGGGTGGGTGGGTGATGGAGGGAGCGGAGGGGTGGGTAAACCAAGAGGGGTGGGCGGAGGTGATGGAGGGAGCGGCGAGGGGGTGTGTTAGGGAAGGTATGCCTCACAGGAGGGAGTGGGTGGGTGAGTGATGGAGGGAGCGGAGGGGAGGTGTGTTAGGGAAGGTATACCTCACAGGAGGGAGTGGGCGGGTAGGTGATGGAGGGAGCGGCGAGGGGGTGTGTTAGGGAAGGTATACCTCACAGGAGGGAGTGGGTGGGTGGGTGATGGAGGGAGCGGAGGGGAGGTGTGTTAGGGAAGGTATACCCCACAGGAGGGAGTGGGCAGGTAGGTGATGGAGGGAGCGGCGAGGGGGTGTGTTAGGGAAGGTATACCTCACAGGAGGGAGTGGGTGGGTGGGTGATGGAGGGAGCGGAGGGGAAAGTATACCTCACATGAGGCAGTGGGTGATGGTGGAAGCGGCGAGGAAGTATATAAGGGAATGTTTACCTCAAAGGAGGGAGGGAGTGAGTCCGTGATTGAGGGAGCGGCGAGGAGGCATGTTAGGGAAGGTTTACCTCACAGGAGGGAGTGACTGAGTGGGTGGGTGGGTGGGTGAGACAGCGACCGCCGACGCCGCCCACTTTTTACCTGGCACCGGGACGACCTGGCACCCACGTGTCTGACCTGGCGCCCGGACGACCTGGCACCGGCGACCTGGCGCCCACGTGTCTGACCTGGTGCCGGGACAGCCCGTGTCGACCTGGCGCCCACGTGTCTGCCCTGGCGCCGGACGACCTGGCACCCACGTGTCTGACCTGGCGCCCACGCTGACTGGCTCCGTCACCACGTCCGGCGCGCATCACGCTGCCGCGGCGCGTCGACGACGGCGCCGTGCACTCGCTGGTGGCGCAGCGCACCGGCCGCGACGGCAAGCTGACGCTGGACGACACCTACAGCGAGACGGCCTCCACGCCCGGCTTCCTCACCATGATGAACACCAACGGCAACATCTACATCGGTCAGTGGTGTCACGTCTGTGTCGGTCAGTGGTATCACCTCTGTATCGGTCAGTGGTACACTCTTCTCGACAGTCTGGATGGGTCTCACTGGCCCGGAGACGGCTGTTTGTTATTTGGGCTCCAGGGCGCTTCAACCAGTCTTTCATTCGCGTGCAGGTCTGGAGACTGGTTAATGGCTCGAAAATCCATGGCTAATGTGCTGTGGTGGTGCTACAACGACTTGGAGTATTCTCGAGAGGCTCCGGTGAGGATCGCAAATAAGACATGTCAATAAATTTTCCGTCAGAGATTTTGTGTCACACATGGAAAAGTTGATGCCAGATCGTAGAAATGCGTGTTCCATCCGTTATGTTGAATTAAGGTTACATTGGAGTTTAGGGGCGCATCGATTGCGTCGGCCATGCAGCGAATTAAGGTTACAAGCTTAACTTGTAATTTTAGAAGGTATGAATCAATTTGGAAATAAATCACACCATGTGTTGCTCATCAGAACAGAGAGCCTACATACGAGGCATTCCATGACTTATAAATATGGTACAAGACCATTATCTGGCAGCAATTAACAAAACCCAGGGGTCTAGGATAAACCGCAGAATCGCACTAAGTGTGACGAATGCGCAAGGCGAGTGTACACTCCATGGATGTTGGCGTGGTGGCGACCGGGCGTTCTGGACTGAAATGCGTAAAATTGGAAGTTTACATTTTGAAGTGCCTTGTGCAATATTATACAGGTGGAATTCCAACAGTGTGAGTTGACTTATCATGGAATACCAAGAAAGCCCTTTCAATAAGGTGAGGTAGTTTAAATCCGGTGATTCAGACAAGATGGTGGTAAGCTGGGCGCCCTGCACAGGAAATTGAAGTTGTCGCTAGTTATGTTAGGCTAAAAATGGCCCCTTTAAAATATTCGTCGATATCCGTTTTTTTAAATAAAAAGACGTGAAGTAAGCCCCATCCAAATTCTGTCCCCCCACCCCTTGACGCAAATCCTAGGTATGCCACTGGTTGTAAGTGGTCGTGGCCGACAAGGACCGCCGGGGTTAGGGCTGCGCCAGGGCGGCTAACCTGAGGTGGCGCGTGGTCGTAACCGCTAACCTGACGCGGCACCCTGTAGTCGGCGCGCCCTTAAGCCCAAACAATCAATCAATAGCCTGAAGCGCGTGGCAGGTGGTGGTGACCGGTGCCCCGTCTGCGCCAGGTGGTCTGCCCGACTTTGACCAGATGACCGAGGGCAGGTTCATGGCCGGCCTGGTCGGCTGCGTGCAGAGTCTGGCCATCCAGGGCATCGATGTCGACCTGGTGGACCAGGCGGTGGCCGGCGTCAATCTGCTGCCCTGTGACAGGTGCGTGACGGGTGTGACAGGTGAGAAAATGGCAGCTGTGACAGGTACGGTACGGGTGACATTACAGAGCCGACATGAAAGCCGACATGAAAATGCATCACATTCTCCTGCTAACTCGGAATTTTAGTCACATCATCTCTTCAGCAGGAATACTTCTTGCTTACTTCAACGCCGGACTAAGAAGGGCTTTAGATCCTGGGCGTGGGTGGATGAGGACGGGTGCTGGTGGGCCAAACATCAGTTTCGGTGGCGTCTGACCGCACCTGACAACGATAACTGCTGGTAGCCAGACGTGCGGGACGTGTCGCGGGACGGGGTGGGACGTGTCGTGGGACGGGGTGGGACGTGTCGCGGGACGGGATGGGACGTGTCCGAGATGGGATGGGACGTGTCGCGGAACGGGATGGGACGTGTCCGGGACGGGATGGGACGTGTCCGGGACGGGGTGGGACGTGTCGCGGGACGTGGTAGGACGTGTCGCGGGACGTGGTAGGACGTGTCGCGGGACGGGATGGGACGTGTCGCGGGACGGGGTGGGACGTGTCGCGGGACGGGGTGGGACGTGTCGTGGGACGGGATGGGACGTGTCGCGGGACGGGATGGGACGTGTCCGGGACGGGATGGGACGGGGCGGGACGTGTCGCGGGACGTGGTAGGACGTGTCGCGGGACGGGATGGGACGTGTCGCGGGACGGGGTAGGACGTGTCGCGGGACGGGGTGGGACGTGTCGCGGGACGGGGTGGGACGTGTCGCGGGACGGGATGGGACGTGTCGTGGGACGGGGTGGGACGTGATGGGACGGGATGGGACGTGTCGTGGGACGGGGTGGGACGTGTCGCGGGACGTGTCGTGGGACGTGGTAGGACGTGTCGCGGGACGGGGTGGGAAGGGGTGGGACGTGTCGCGGGACGGGATGGGACGTGTCGTGGGACGTGGTAGGACGTGTCGCGGGACGGGGCGGGACGTGTCGTGGGACGGGGTAGGACGTGTCGCGGGACGGGGTGGGACGGGATGGGACGGGGACGGGGCGGGACTTGTCGCGGGACGTGGTGGGACGGGATGAGACGGGGACGGGGCGGGACTTGTCGCGGGACGTGGTAGGACGTGTCGTGGGACGTGGTAGGACGTGTCGTGGGACGGGGTGGGACGTGTTGCGGGACGGGGCGGCACTTGTCGCGGGACGTGGTAGGACGTGTCGTGGGACGGGGTGGGACGTGTCGCGGGACGGGGCGGCACTTGTCGCGGGACGTGGTAGGACGTGTCGTGGGACGGGGTGGGACGTGTTGCGGGACGGGGCGGCACTTGTCGCGGGACGTGGTAGGACGTGTCGTGGGACGGGGCGGCACTTGTCGCGGGACGGAGCAGGATGGGGTTGACCACCGTGCTGCACAGCTCTGCTCAGCGGACCTCCGTGCCACTGCGACTGATGGCCACCTGCTGTCGGTAGCGACGTGCATGAGGGCTCCGCCTCGCCACTGGTGACCGACCAGGAAGGCGCGCGCGGGCCAGAGGAGGAGGAGCTGGACGCACCCTACCTGCCGCCCGACTACAGCTCCATGCTGGACGACTACAACGGCGACTACAATGACTACGTGCAGCAGACGGCCGACGAGGAGGACGTGGTCGGCCCCACGGAGCAGACGCCCGTGTACGGGCACCCGGTGTCCGATGACTACAGCGACTACGACGCCGACTACAAGTACGACGACTACAACTACCTTCAGGACGCGTGGCCCGACCTGACCAACTGAGGACGCTGGCGGCGACAACCGGCCAGTGGCCGTCCCGAAGCACGGCGTCTCGCCAGACGTGACCGACACGGACTGGTCCCCGGGCAGGCTCTGCGGCCCGCCGCGCCGCGGTGCCTTCTAGAGTGACGCGCGCGTCTGTCCACGTCTGCTGGGTCTCTATTTTGGTGGTTATTGTCGTGCGCACGCGCGTTGGCGTGGCGGCCCGGGCGGTGGCCCGTGCGGTGGCCCGTGCGGTGCCCGGCGCGGTGCTCCGCGTGGTGCTCAGGACGGCGCCCCGGCGGTGGGCACTCATCGAATCTCGTCTGCAGAATGTGCCAAAGCCCAGACGCGTTGAGGGCGACTTTGCTATATTGAGTGCTTGTTGCGATTGCGCTGGGCGGCTGCCGAAGTCGCCGACTGCTAACAGGTAGAGCCGGCTTGTTTCACTTGAGAGCGCGCGCGTGCCGTCGCGTCACGTGGGCGAAGTGCGGAGCGCGCCAACGGCGGCGCGCTCCGCGTCCGACCTCTCGTCACTGCCACGTTTGCTTCTTACTACTAACGCGGCGGCGGCGGCGGCCGGCCGGCAGGGCGGCGAGTCGTCATGGCGACGACGCGCCGGGCGGCGTTCCACCCCGAGCACGTCTCGTCCGCGTCCAGTGCCGTCTCTTCTGTAGTCTGTGTGCAGCGCCGACGGCGGTCTGCCCCCGCGGCCGCACCGCCGATCCTCAGTTGGCTTCGCTTCCACATATCATTGTTGAGTTTGGGAAGCGGCTCGACCGGGCCCCGCCGCTCGACCGCGCGTCCGTTCTCCACTTCCGCCCGTTTAGCCGTTCTACCATACAGTACCATGTCGGAGCGGTGTGTACGTACTTGTTGCCGGCACGATGTTGCACTTGCTAAATGTCTATTTGTATTTTGGACGTGTCGCCAATAAAGTCTCGCTCTCATCTTGGACTTCGTCGACACTTGGCGGCGCCTGTCGTAAAATATGTGCATATACATATATATACGTAAGCCCGATATGTACCGAGTTCGATGATGATGATTAATTGATGTTTAGGGACACGTCGACAACAAGGTCATTTTGTGCCATTACAAGGATTAAAAGGAATCTAGCATGTCATGTCCTTCAAATCAGATAAAAGTAAAAGTAGAGTATTGGTTCCCATGGATGATATACAACATCAAAGTTTGCGTGTCGAAGGA
The DNA here is from genome assembly GCA_034440615.1 of Ashinkailepas kermadecensis. NCBI lineage: Eukaryota > Metazoa > Arthropoda > Thecostraca > Neolepadidae > Ashinkailepas > Ashinkailepas kermadecensis. Next base: position 5,753 of record JAOTOM010003013.1, on the reverse strand, counting down.
AAGTAAAGGTGCTACTGGACATCGCGGCGTCAGAATTGTCACCCAGTAACATACGCAAGGAGTCGGTGCTCGCTCTTCCGAGATACTGGCGACGTGGAGGTTCCAGCGCTGAACATGCTACACTGTCATGGTGTACAATAAGCAGGGCAGAACAGCGTGGGCATAAGGGTCGGTCGCCTCCAAACAGTAAGTAGCTGTGTGTGGTTAGGGTATGTCCTATTCTTAGACGGCAGACCGCAGCTTCTTCCCATCGTTCGACCCGATGCGACCACCACTACAGCCCTAGTGTCGGCTTCAGGACCATTAGTTTATTACATTTCGAACTCCGGGTTCGTCACCATTCTGATCGCATAAACGATGATATATATGGGTAGAGATCTCTTGGAGGGAGTGATAACGAAGCGACGCGACCACTGTTGATAGCGGCCTCCGCAGCCATGTCGGCAGCTTCATTCCCAGCTAGTCCAATGTGACTGGTGACCCAACAGAAGACAGTAGTATTACCCATTTCGTCTAGTAATTCTACATCTCGTAGAATTTTGCGAACAAGTCGGTTATCCTGGTTGAAGGATTGCATTGCTAAAAGGCTGCTCAGCGAGTCGGTGAAAACAACGTGCTTTGAGGTCTAATCATTTTGTATAAAACAGCTTTCAAGATGGCACACAATTCAGCAGTAAATAGATGCATGTTTTGGTAAGCAGAACGAGCCAGCACCGGATCGACTGACGTATGGGCAGCCTACGCCAGACTCAGACTTGGAGCCGTCCGTGTAAGTCTGTGAGAAATCATGGTAGTCGTGTATTTCTTGGCGGACATCATTCGGAGCTGTGCTGTGCGTACATAGCATTTTTTTTAGCGTGACAAGGCAATATCGATTTGTGATCGGACAATCTGCATTGGAGGAGTAGTCGAAATAGCAGTACGTGCCACGCAACCGGGTCTGATGCTGCAGTTACGCAGCGTCGAGGTAATGCGCCAGCAAAACGGCAAGACGCGCTGACTGCGAGACGAGTGACGTGGCATCGATGATCCCGAAAATATCCACCGACATGCCGGATGTTCTGGGTTTCGAGCGACCCTACATGCACATCTGGCTGCCAATAACTTGCGGGCGCCGGGGGAGCGCAGATCAGCCATCATCGTACTTGACCATCTTGGCCAGGAAGAAGCCGACGGTGTCGCCGTCGCACGAGTCGGCGGCTGGGTCGGGCCGGAACCGCTGCACCAGCGTCCGCTGCCGCTCGTCCAGTCCCTCGGCCGGCAGGCCGGGCCGGCCGAGGCGCGGCTCGGCCGGCACCAGCCGCAGCCGCGGCCGCGCCGCCAGCAGCGCCGCCACCCGGCGCTCGTTCTCGGCCGCAGGCGTCGTGCACGTGCTGTAGACGAGCGTGCCGCCGGGCCGCAGGGCGTCGGCGGCCGCCTCCAGCAGGCGGCGCTGCAGCGGCGGGTACGAGTCGGGCCGCGCCGGCGGCGCCGCCAGCCGCGGCCGCTGGCCCAGCCCGCTGCACGGCGCGTCCACCAGCACGCGGTCGAAGGTGGCCGGCGCGAAGGGTGGCACGCAGGCGGCGCCGCCGTGGCGCGCGCACGGCCCGCCCGACAGGTGCCGCTGCCGCAGCTGGCAGGTCGAGTCGGCGGCGATCAGACGGGTCGAGTCGGCGCGGACAGCTAGTACGCAGCTGACTGCCTGCTGCTGCGCCAGAGCCGAGATGCGAACCACCTTCGCCGCCGTCTTGTCCACGGCCACGATGAGGCCCTGACGTGGACACACGGCATGGTAAGTCAGGAGTGCGAATGGCGCTGACGCACTGGGCGTCGCCGTTGTTTGGTGGCGACGGCCACATGGAATAAGATGAACATTCATTTTACGAAACATCCGACTTCTACGGTCACTAATCTGAGCCAGCATACGCCATCAACTGCTCTTGTGTGGGGTCACCTGTAAATCAATAGTTTACTGATGCTTTAACTCAAGATAGGATAGAACTCCAAATAACTGGCTGGCTACAAAACAGCTTGCCAGATCTATTAGCCAATGTTTTTCTTTCTATAACAAAAACGCTAGAATTGTTAGTGGGTGCGATGCTAATAAGATCCAGCCTGTTTTACTCATCAAGTGCGTTAGATAACAAAGAACGTTTCATATGCTGAAACCTGCAATTCAGGTGTGCACGACTGACCTGGTCGGCCATCAGGTGCGCCAGGTGGGTGGTCTTGCCGCCGGGCGCGGCGCACATGTCCAGCACCAGCTCGCCCGGCAGCGGCGCCAGCACGCGCGCCACCAACACGGACGGAAGGTTCTGCAGGAACGCGCACCGCCCGCAGAACGGGCCGAGACTGGGCAGACCGAACACGGGCTCCGTGATCCGCACCGCTACCCCGCTGAAACACGGCAGTGTCGCACAGCTGTTGGCAGAGTGGTCTGGCAGACATCTGGCAAATACTTTTCACATTCAGCCACGGCACTTCCGTTGCGAAACCTAAAATTCCTGCCCACGCTACTGACTGGGTGGTGTTTATATTCACCAATTGAGGTATGCCTAATCAGCGAATAACTAATTAGTTACCTAATTCGACTCCAATTTTGATTCAAATTTCTAGCGTGTTGTGCACTGGCTTCGGCGTATGAATGGAGGTCAGTTGGCCCATTATCTCCATTTCGCGCCGATAGATGTAGTGCCACAATGACACACTGACTCTGGCAACCTATTACTATATGTAGCCCACAGCGACGCCGTCCATGACGGGAGTAGGATCGTAAACATACAATTACGGTCTACACAGAAGTAGGATCGTAAACATACAATTACGGTCTACACAGAACGGATGTCGCCAGTCGCAATATATACAGGCGGATACTGAAAACCGCCGACAGTTCGTGTGCCTCGTGTGCAGAACAAAAACAAACAAGAAAGACGAAAATATCAGAATATGACCTTACAAGCCAGGGCTGGAACTTCCCATAAATTATATATATATATGTATATATATATATATATATATAAATATAAATATATATATATAAAAATATATATATATATATATATATATATATATATATATATATATATATATATATATATATATATATATCTATATATATATATAATATATAATAAATATATATATATATATAATAATATATATAATTATATATATATATATATATAATAATATATATATATATATATATAATATATATATACCTATATATCAAGATACCTAATGTGGGCAAACATACCGGGTAAAATCCAGCAATCTGACTTATAGAAACTAGCGAAATTGGCTCCAATTTTGACGAATCGACCTTATCTGAAAAATGTTCATCTAAAAATTAAAAGAACCGGTCTGAGTGAAACAATGCGACTCAAAACGCTGAAACAAAGACATTTTTTAGGTTTCAAAAGCGTGAAGGTCCGACATGGTCGGACGGGATCGCTCAGGAAAACTGTTGTAGCACACACAGGGGACTAAATAGCACGCACTTCGCGCTCGCTCGTAATTAGTTATTTATCTGAGCTTTAGGTTCAGTCGCACTCGCTCGTTATTATGTAATATTCATTCAACTATTCAAAATACTTTATTACCATGCTTACCGTCCCCTGCTCCTTCTATCTTAAAGGACGGAAAACATTGTATGATGAGAGCGACACTGACGTTCGCATTCTTTCGCCATCTTAAACCGGTCTGCATTAAATCCGGTCTAAGCCTGTTTGCTTTTGTCAATCATGCGATGCACAAACGGAAAATCCGCTTAAGCTCTGAGCTGTAGCAGGAACTGTTGTAAATATGCTATTTGGACGGTCTTCTGAGATAATGCATGAGAATATAGCACTTCATGACATGTAATTGAACTACACCAGAAAGAACCCTTAGTTGTTTCTTTTTAGCATATGCTGTGTTCGAATCGCTGCTGGAGAGGCTACGGAATCAGAGTGCGAGCTAAGCGTAAGCTTGTCAATCTTAAGCATCGAACTCATCTCCCAATTGGGAAATACCGGTTCTATAGCACAAGTTCAATAGATACCTTACTGTGCCCACATGGCCGGGCACGGCCGCCTGGTGTCTGTGCGCCCCCGACCTTGCCGGGCCAGTCGATAAGCGATCACCCTGACCAGAGGCGTTAATGGCGAGCGCGTGAAGCGACTCGATCCGTTGTGCTAACACCGGGGGACCTTTGCAGGCCAGTGCTCCATCCACTGGGCTGGCCAGGAGGCATATTTCCTATCGCATATTTCCTATGCAATTTGAATAAATTTATGAAACAGCGTCGTATTTTCATCTTTGATCAGACTGGGAATCAATACAGCAACGCGCGCCGAAAGACGAACGGTACCTGGGTTGTGCAGTCGTAAACAGCTCGTGTCGGGACAATTGCATGACACCATTGCCAGCCAGCCGCTGATTGCCTTCGTAAGCTTGGGTGCGGCCTCGTAAGCACCGGGCGTCCAGGTCAGCGTACACCGACACCAGCTCCCCAGCCTCCAAATCTGCCAAATACCGGGCGTCAAAGTCAGACCACCACCCACCTCTACATGTGCCAAACACTGAGCCGTCAAAGTCAGACCACCACCCACCTCTACATGTGCCAAACACAGCCTCCCAGCATCCAAATACCGGGCGTCAAAGTCAGACCACCACCCACCTCTACATGTGCCAAACACTGAGCCTCCCAGCCTCCAAATACCGGGCGTCAAAGTCAGACCACCACCCACCTCTACATGTGCCAAACACTGAGCCTCCCAGCCTCCAAATACCGGGCGTCAAAGTCAGACCACCACCCACCTCTACATGTGCCAAACACTGAGCCTCCCAGCCTCCAAATTTGCCAAGTACCGGCCGTCGAAGTCAGTATACACCGACACCATCACGCACCTCTGCATGTGCCAAATATTAAGCTTAGACACGTTGATCAGTCGGATTCCCATAGATGTACTGAGCACAGGAACTGTTGCACAGGTACTGGCCAAGCCTTTAAGGCGCATCGACTGCATTGGCCATGTGGCAGGTACTGACCGGGACTGCTACAGAGGTACTGACCGGCGGGGCAGGCCAGCACGCCGGGCGCATACACATCAGCGCCCCTGAGCACGACCGCGCCACAGAGGTACTGACCGGCGGGGCAGGCCAGCACGCCGGGCGCATACACATCAGCGCCCCTGAGCACGGCCGCCCCAGAGTTACTGACCGGCGGGGCAGGCCAGCACGCCGGGCGCATACACATCAGCGCCCCTGAGCACGACCGCGCCACAGAGGTACTGACCGGCGGGGCAGGCCAGCACGCCGGGCGCATACACATCAGCGCCCCTGAGCACGACCGCGCCACAGAGGTACTGACCGGCGGGGCAGGCCAGCACGCCGGGCGCATACACATCAGCGCCCCTGAGCACGGCCGCCCCACAGAGGTACTGACCGGCGTACCCCGCGCATACACATCAGCGCCCTGAGCACGGCCGCCCCACAAGTTACTGACCGGCGGGGCGGCCAGCACGCCGGGCGCATACACATCAGCGCCCCTGAGCACGACCGTGCCACAGAGGTACTGACCGGCGGGGCAGGCCAGCACGCCGGGCGCATACACATCAGCGCCCCTGAGCACGGCCGCGCCACAGAGTGCGTCCACCACGAGCCGGCGCCGACTGGGCACCAGCGGACGACGGTCGGCCGGCCGAACCACCAGCAGCTCCGGCAGGGATGGGTGTCGGCTGACGGAGCAGTCCGGACGGTGCTGCCAACAAAGGGACACGTGAATACCACGG